>JAURVB010009552.1:0-96366 GCA_033002965.1 Piper betle | reverse complement strand
GTCTTTGAGATATAATAGTTGATTGACAATTAAAAATAATATTTGTGCTTTTGGTTCATAGAGTCTAAATGGTTACCTGATTTACCAATTTATCCAACTCGATTAAATAGAACAAAAATGGCAAAAATATATATTTAATTATCCATATAAGGAAATGATGAAAAACTCTGATTAATTTAACTAGAGCCGATTTCAAATATACATAATAATTATAGAAGACTCTAGTGTAACCATTTTATCATTTTAACTGATTTAAATTAAGCCATTTTACATATAACTAAAAACTCATTTTCACCTCAACATTAATCTTAAAATATTTGAGTGTTAAAGTTTCCCTTTGAGATTATCAATTTAGACTTGTTTACTTACTTATTTCCTAGTTTATTACCTTAGTTTACCATAATTTAGCATAGTTAGAATATTTTATATTTTGTGAGAGAACAGTTAATTTATATAACTATATCTAATTTATAATCTATTTAATATTGTCAGTTTATGATATATAAAATGGTGAAAATTTAACTGTTAGTCAACCATTTAACCAACAGTTAAAATAGTAAAAACTCAATTATGACCGAACTTTTAAACTAGGTTAATAGATCAATTATGGTAAAAATTAAAAATGATAAATAGTCATGATAGATGGTATTAACTGAACCATGAAAGAGACGTTTATAACCCTATCTTTGAATCATTAATCTACCTCCTCCCTTTTCACAAATGAGGCTTTTATTTTTAGACCCATAAATAGTTGATAAAATTTGGTTTTTTATCCTTATTTCATCCGTAAATATCTCGTTCAATCTCTCAGCTCCCTTATACCTAGTTTTTTCTCCGTATTTTCTCCTTTAATAACTTGATTACCTTTGACTCAATACAATAGGTTTGTAGATAGCATGAATTTGAATTGGGCCAATGTCATACGTAATATACATGGGCCCAATGTGGGGCACATACGCATTAATTATGCCATATGCAAGAAGGGCCCTATATGCCATTAGGGTGCAAATTGAGCGAACGAGCGAGCGAGCTCAACATGTGTTCAAACTCGGTTCGAATAAGTTCGAAACCCGGTTCCGAACTCGATTCGAGATCAAACGAATTTTGGACATACATGCTCGAGTTCGACTCGAATATCTTTATGTGTTCGAGCTCAACTCGAGCTTGAATATCTACTTAAAACTGTTTGATTTTGTGAGTTGGGCGAGCTCGTTCGCCCAACTCATTCAGTTAGTTCTGTAACCAGCTCGATTAAAAGTCAAAAATACCTCACTTTAAAAAAATGAGGCCAATGTGGTTTAAACTCACAACCTTAAAGTCATCAAGGTGAATACTTACCATCTCAACTATCTTGCTTCCTTGTAATTATATTACATATAAATAAATAAATAATATAAAGACTATATTATTATATTATTTTATCGAGTCGAGTTCGAGTCGAGCTACAGAGTCGAGTTCGAGTCGAGCTACGAGTCGAGTTCGAGTCGAGCTACGACGTCGAGTTCGAGTTATAACCGAGTCGAGTCGAGTCGAACACGACCTTGCTCAAACTCGGCTCATAAGATTCGAGTTCGAGTCGAACATTTAAATGTCGAGTTTTGAGTCGAGTCAAGCCGAGCCGAACGCTAAATGCTCACGAGAGCTGGCTCGCTCAATTAGCAACCCTAAAATACATGACATACAAGTCATATAGTTTTTATGAGCTATACTTTTATTTAGAACAATTTAGTGTATCCTATACCTCAAAAAATATAATAAAAATGAATTTTAAAATATATCTATATATTAACTGTGCATTTATTAAAAATCTAAAAATAGGCCATGTTGATGTAAAGAAAAAAAATTTATCAACATCTTATTTATGCACTCAACTTTTTATACATATAAATTTTATTTTGTGGGACATGCTAAAAAGATTCAAATTAGATGTTTAGCTCATATACACTATATGATTATATGAGGCATAGCTCACTTTATTTTTCCTATAAAAAAACTTTTTATTTGGCATATTATAGTCATCCAACCCTATGAAATGTATTGTCATTCCTAAGCCAAGATAAAGGAATGATGAATTTAAAAAAGGAATCCGGTTGCTACATATATATATATATGAAAAAGGGGAGGCTGTACTCGAGCATAGCCATCTTGGTTGTGCTCGATTTTATTTACAGTCGTTGGATTCAATCCAATGGCTGTAAACAAATCTCCCTCCCCCTTTTCTTCCCGCCGGCCTTGGTGGCTTCTTCCCCAGCCCGGCCGCCTGCCCATCCGCTGCACCCCACCCCGCATCCCCGCCACACCCCTGCCCGTCCCCCCCGCCCCACTCCCGCTCTTGCCCGCCTCGCCCCACTCGCTACCCCAGTTGCTGCGCTCACCACCACGCCTGCCCCGTCACACCCCAAGTTGGATCGAAGGATGACGACGACAAGGGCTGGTTGGACAACAAAACGGCGGCATCGGCACCGAGGCTAGCAGCACTCCACCAAACAGAGCAGTGGAGGGGCAGCGAACAGATTAAGGGAAAGAGAAAGAAGGAAAGGAAAGGAAAGAGGGCGATGGCGATGCTGGCCAGCGGTGGTGTAGGTGACGGCAGCGGCAAGGTCGCCGGCGGTCGAGGTAGAGCGATAAAAATAGAGGAGGGGCGGCGATCAGCGGTAGGGGAGAAACAAGGGAGGTTGGGGTGAAGAAAAATGAGTCGATGGCAATTTCGTAACAAAAACTTGACTCGGTCCCAACTCGAGTCAATATTAAGAAATAAATTAAAAAAATAAATAAAATAATTTTTTAATAAAAACTTGACTCGCTCCTAAATTGAGTTAATATTACAAAATAAATTTAAAAAATAAATAAAATAATTTCATAATAAAAACTTGACTTGTTCCCGACTCGAGTCAATATTAAAAAATAAATAAAATAATTTCATAATAAAAATTTGATTCACCCCTGACTCGAGGTGGTGAGTCACAGCTCCGGCTCGAAACCTTGACACCGCCCATCTTTGCCGGGTGGAGGAGAAACTTGACTCACTCGATGGGCAAGAAAATAGAGTTAGTGAAGAAAAATGAAACGATGATAATTTTGTAATAAAAACTTGACTCGCTCCTGAATCGAGTCAATATTACGAAATATGTCCCCAAAATATAAAAAATACAATAAAATACCATTAAATAAAATAACTGAGTTCTAATGGATTATTTTATTTATGGTATTTTACTCGATTTTTTCATATTTTTGGAGATATATTTCATAATATTGACTTGACTTATAAAGGAAATGAGCATGGGTAGTTTTAAAATAAAAACTTGATTCGATCCTGATTCGAATCAATATTACGAAATAGATCTCCAAAAATATTTTAAAAATATAATAAAATACTATAAAATAAAATAATCGAGTTATAATGGATTATTTTATTTTATGGTATTTTACTATATTTTTATATTTTTTGAGATGTATTTTATAATATTGACTCGAGTTGAGGATCGAATCAAGTTTTTATTACAAAACTACCCCCTCACCTAAACTCATTCTTCTCCCGACCCTCCTCTATTTCCCGCTTCTTCCGTTCTTGCTTCCTCTGTTTCCTCTATTTTGCAAGAATTCTCCCTGTGAATCATCCACCCAAGTGCTTCTTTCTGATGCGGGAAGAGGTCGAAGGTGTATGACATCTTTGGGCGGCTCGAAGGTGACCAAGTTCTTACCTTTCCTGTCTGGGCCAGTCCCCACCGCACCAAATATATCGTCAATTGTGTATTGGACTTGCAGCCAGATTGGCCTCCCGAATGACAACTGCCTCGGAGAGGGCAAACCTTTGATCAAAGGAGGAGGTACAGCAGCAGGCCATCGTCGGCGACGGCTTTGAGGGCATCGTTGATGTAGTTGAAGAAGGAAAGATGTGAACTTGGCAAGGCAAGCGGTAGGCGGAGCGGCTAGGTGGGGGCTTGGGGACGATACCCTCGATGACAGCGAGGCCGGCGTCGAGGACCGGGGCAAGGATGGTGGTGACGTCAGCGATGAAGAAGCCGACGAAGAAGGTCTCTAAGGATGAGTCTGGACGAGGGGAGACCGACAGCGGCGATCGGTTGGGAGATAAAGAAGATGCGATAGGAGGGAAGAAGAGGAAAGGGAAAGAGGGAATTTAATTTAATCCCAGCCATTGGATTAAATCCAAGGGCTGGAAAAATGCAGCACAGCCAAGATGGTTGTACTGTATTACAGCCACCTCGCCCATATATATATATATATATATATATATATATATTAGGTTTCTATCTTCGACCACTTGTTAGAAAAGAAGAAGAAAGATTATAACAGGACATAAAAACATCCTCAAATAGAAGTGATTTAATAATTAATTTATCAAATAATCATATCTTGATGCATTAAGTTGATGATTATATGAAAGGCTAATAACATTTTTTCGGGATTTGAGTTAGATAATTTACGCTAATAAAATCATTAGAAAAGTAATTTTAGATTCTAATTATTACCACCACAAAATTAATAGGAAGTTTCATCACTAGAAAATATTATTATCAGCATTAAAGCTTCATTAATAAACTTTGGATGAGGAGATTGTAAGTTAATAAAT
Source organism: Piper betle (assembly GCA_033002965.1). Taxonomy (NCBI): domain Eukaryota; kingdom Viridiplantae; phylum Streptophyta; class Magnoliopsida; order Piperales; family Piperaceae; genus Piper; species Piper betle. The sequence goes on along the minus strand of JAURVB010009552.1, from coordinate 91,775 downwards.
ACGCGCTAATATTGTTAAGATTTAAAATTTCAATTTTGGGGAGCTTGAACGAATGTTAAGTGTACTAATTAAAAGCGAAGATTTAGGATGTGAAAAGTCTGTTGTAGAAATATTACAAATTTTTATAAGGAAGGCAGTAGTTTTACATAGTTTCTGAACAAAGAACGTATTAATTAAGATTTATTTTATGACAATAATGCTCTTTGTGGAGCCGGGGACCAAGCCTAGATCGTTTGGTCGGTTGAGAAGAATAAGTTCTTGCTGAAGAGGCTAAAAATCTGCCAAGAATCTTTTTTTAAACCATTTATTAATTATGAATTATAAAAAGGGTACTTGGCACATTTTGAACTCCCAACCAAAAAATGTTTTCTACCTCGAGGACTATACAATCTGAACTCGTCGTGTAACGCTCCTTTCTTTGGCATTCATTAATGCCTTTTTCTATTGACAACCAGAAATAAGGTAATGCCCAAATTAACAATCTACATGTTTATTTGGTCTTTATCAAGTTTCACCATAGTGTATTTAATGTATAGATAACATTAAGTGCAAATGTGACACCCCAATTTGGCTCAGTCTGCAAATCGAACCGAAAATGCTACCGACAATTGAACCATTCACTAATTTACTTAATTCGGTCAAGTCAACCTAAATCTACCCTCAACGTCAAGAGATGATAATGCAAACATTCAATGCATGAATGAGATTAGGTTATAATGTTGTTCTAGATGAATGTCATGACATACAATCCATATTCAAAGCAAAACAACCCATTAAAAATTTGAAAAACATCAATTTTTAAAACAAAAACAGACATAGTTTCCCTAAAAGTTACAATATTAATCACCTTGTCCTTAACAAACGGTTTATATATGTAGTAATAAAAATTTAAAACATTGTCAAGACAATGTATTTTTCAAGCAACATTCACATTATAACAATTTTTATCTCTTGAGTTGGGTATTGACCTCATTAGCTCATTATGTTCAATTTTATGCATAATAACTACCATACACATATCATATCATGATTTTTCACACAACCTTTCCTTCAATCAGACATTATATCATTCATCCATAGAAACTCATAGTTGTTAATCACATCATATTGTTATTCTTTTTCAGTAGGTACATGTGTGCATATTGCAATGTTCCTCCTCTTTAGTCCCAACAGCGCTAAATCATTGAGGTTTTCACCTACATATATAATATGAAAAAATCATTAATGAGTGTTGCTGGTGCATAAATAACTAAATAATCAAACTGACTCTCATGTTAAAGAAAATCATTCAGTTATACTTCTACATTAAAATCACTCATAAGGGCACTAATCAGGAGTCGTAAGCTTCGGCTTGAATAGCATCCCATTCTAAGTGGTCTTATGCCTCAACATTTTTTATAATATCCCACGCTCGGGAAAATTAATTATTCTAAAGCCCTCTACATCATCCGTATAACTCTTGGCCCTGAGCACAGAGGCAGAGTACTCTCAGGCAGACACCTTCAGTACTCATTGAATCTACAATTCTAGACATGCACTGTATTGTATTACCCGTAATCTTCCACATTTTTTTCGAGTTTGAGGAACACAAAATGTAGAGTTGCTGAATCCCTTGTGAATGGAACAGCAAGCTCACCAATCTAGAAACTGCTTTAACTAGCACATGCATCGCTCGTGGTATGTGCGAGTCGATTTTCACTTTGTCTCACATCTCATTAGAAAATTGAAAAATCTATATATACATAGGTTTGGGTAAAGATCATAATATAATAACCACCGAAGACATTATGATTTGGATATAAGTTTTTAAAACAAACTCAAAAGATATCATCCTCGAGGGTTATTAATCTGAAAATTTGTACAACTAAATGGCCAATGTGGAGTAGGATACAATAAATCCACCTCTCAACACTTCTGCTTACCTATCAAATCAAATCACAATAGAATGAAAAATCAAACCATAAAAAGTCCTAAACAGACTTGGTAGAAGTTTCAATTGTGTACAAGCACATAGGCGGTAAGCTTGTACTTCATACCTACACATCAAATCTAAAAGCTAACGCCACTATTTGAATGATGCATTCACACATCCAAAATAACACACTCATTAGTCCTATCACATCAAGTCACATCATGATTCCTAAATTATAGTGCAGTTAATTACCAATTTATACTTAATTTATTTAATTAGATCATTAATCTTTATTCGATACAATTCAATCATGCAAAAATCCATTTTATTCACAGTCAAGGTATTTAATCAAATCATTCAATCAAATCTTAACATGTTATGTTAATAATTATCCATTTTAAATAATTAAGTCAAAGTTAATTATACTTTATGTTGTCAACGATCGGCAACGATTAGGGTCTGGTCATCACATGTTTTGGGACTCAAATTCGGCACCCGGCGGCGATCAAAGTTCTATTGGATTTGGCTGGATGAATTCAGCAAATATCCGGCGATTTTTGGCAAATTCCAACAAATTCGATTCTTTGGCGGCTTTCTTGCGTTTTTCACTAGTTTTTCGAGCGATGTGGTCGGGGCTGTGGGTCGGCACCGGCTCGGCAAGCTCGAAATAACCACAATGAGGACGAGGGTGGCGTTGACGATCACCAGCGACTACCTCAGATCAGTCGTGACGCTCGAGCTTGCCCGATCGGCCCTTAGGCCAGTCTAAGCAGTGGCGCATGAAGAGGGGAAGGGTGTTTGGGTTGACAAAACGGCATCAATGGAGTGGCATGGCCGTCAACGAAGTCGGCATGAGGAGCGCAGCGCAAAAGCATGGCTCCCTTGAGTCGCGGAGGCCAAGTGGCAAGCGGGAAAGTGGGGATGTCTTGGCAGAGGTTGGCAGCGTCGATCGGCGGCAGTGTGGTGGCCAAAGCTAGCATTAGCAACGGCATCGGGGTGGCAATCGGGGTGAGGGGAGGAAACTTTGTGGTGAAGGGTTTGGGGGCAATCTCGTAATTAAAAGTTGATTCGACTCCAACTCGAGTAAAAAATAATAATTAACTCCTAATAAATTCTAAAAACATCCAAAAAAAATAAAAAAATACCATAAAATATAATACACTCAATAACATCAAAATGATGTGTTCTATAACTAATAGCCCACTCCTATCTAACATGTCCTAATGCGTCATTCGATGTAAAAATAATTCTACAATCAAATAAATAAAAAAAATAACTGGCATACTATCATATACTCTGATAATTTATTTCTTATCATTCTTGTAACGTTATCATCATATACTCGGGGACACTTGACTCTGACACTCACAACACACGGTCGGCCTCGGTTCAGTACACGTGTCATGAAATTAATTCAACTCGAACTGAGGGCGGAACCAATTGGTTAACTAATGTAAAACTCTAATTCGAGTCACGAGTTTTACAACAAAAATCCATTATAAGGTTTTACAGTTGGTTGTAAGTTACAAGACATAATCAACATCTAAAAATGCATTGGTGATAGGATCTATTTATTATCAAAATTTCAAAATTGTCATCATAGATATTTAATGAGAGATGATTTCCTAGATGCTGATTGGGAGTTGCAGTCAATTTGGACGTGAGAACTTACAACAAAATTTTGTTCATAACATTAATTTAGTCGATGTTAACTTTCATGTCTTGATAATATAACATCAAACTTGTATGCAAGTACATTTTATATATCCTTGGCCTAGCATACGAAAGAGAACTATTCCTAATCATTATATCATTTTTTACATTTATATAATAAAAACAAGAGAAAAATTAAGGTGAGTAACACCTCATATAGCCTATATATGAACTATACATCTAATTTAAACCTTTCTTTTTGGGTTCCACAAAATAATATTTATATGTATTAAAAGTAAAATGTATAAGTAGGAGGTTAATTAAATTTTAACTTTTTTTGACATCATTATGACTTATTTTAAATTTTTATAAAAAATGCACTAGTTAATATATATTTTGAAATTAATTTATTATAGTTACTTTGATAATTAAGCTGACCAGGTTAGAAGTATTAGATTGAGTACAAAATTTATAATTATCCTTATCATCTATTTTTCTATTTATCTAAATAGATTTTTGAGTAGCGGAACTACTAAAATATTCTAAATAGAAGGTGTATCACTTATTATCTATATGAATTGTGGCTTATATATAAGGCTCTAAAAACAATTAATGGAGCTAGACAGTTTTAAATGACATAGTTTTTTTCGCATACCATTAAACTTTCAACAGAGGCCAAATGAAACTATCTTATCATTTTAATTAAATAGACTAGGAGCGGAAGGATAAAGTGCTAAAAACACTTTCTTAACGACACAATTTGACACGGAACCGAACTGAATTAATTGGTTTTTTTTATACCAGCTTGAATTATACAAAAAATATATATTTGTTTAGGTCAAACATTGTGAAAGAGGCCTTTTTTGTCGTAAAAGTCCAAAACTTGTAATCAAAAAATTACAAAAAGGTTAATGTCGTGAATCACCAACTTTGGTAACCCTAAAAAGTCAGGGAATAGTTTTTTATTTTTTATGGGAAGGGATGGATATCTTATCCTCCATTCCAAATAATGGAGGACACTCACCATGAACCTTCAATCACTTGTCAAAGTCATCTCATAGAATTGGAAGTTGGGACTCCAAATCCTTATCTCAAGCGGGAAGGACATGCTTAATCTTGTCAGTCACTTCTCTCATGACTAATTATGTCAGGAGCTTTTTTCGAGTTCTGTTAATCGTAATTAAGTAGTATAATAAAAAGCAGTCACAGTTTTGGTGGGGTAAGAAAGACCCCAGATTTTGTTGTCTCGGGAACAATATTTGTCGTATTAATTATAAAAGTTAAAAATGTTATAAAATATAAAATTTATATTATAGTAAAATAGTTCTACGGACGAGAGTCAACGCACTCGCAGGTCAATATTTAAACAATAGGAAAAAGACGAATTTTCATAATCTATCATCCCCCTTATTGGAAATACCCTTAAGTCTTAATTATTTTCTTAACGTCGGGGAGAAGATATATTATTTATAGGTTTTTTCATCATTATCTCACATTAATTGAAAAAATAAATATTAAAAAATAATATTTATTTAATTTGAAACTAAATCAAAATTATTTTTTTGATTAATTTAATGAATCGACCCTTATAAATGTCTCCACCAAAAAATACCCCAACACTACGAAAGAGGGTGACCTTGGTATCAAATCTCTTTCTTTTATCTAAGATAGCCTGAGAATCATTTCGATTCTACTCTTTTAAGCCAAATTCTCAGATCAAAATATGAAAAGAATAAGGGACGGTGGTCTACTAATAAGGGAACTCCTTTGATTGTTAAAGCACTAAGAAGGGAATCTCTACGCTTAATGGGAACGTCTGCTGGTCAATAGGTGATGGCCCCAATGTTAGGATTGGCTTGGACTCATCGGTCCCAAATGCTCCTGGTTTAATTCCTAGAGTTAATCCTAGCTATGAATTATTTGCTACTAACAAAGTTTCAAGCCTTACTAAGAATAATAGTGCCTGGAACTCAATTGTCATTAAGAAAATCTTCTGCAAGGAGATGCTCAATCTGTCCTGAATCTTCCCACTCACAGCGTTGAGAGAAGCGACAAACTTATGTGGTGTCCTTCCAGATCCGGTAAATTCACTTTTAAATCCTGTTGCAACCTGACCTTAAACAGAAGGCTCTCTCCCACAATACTGGTGTGGACTGGAAATCATGATGGAAGATTAAAGCTCCTCCAAGACTTCCTTTATTTGGGTGGAAGATTGCATTGGACTGTCTGCCAGCAAAACTAATCTCAATAAGCGTAAATTCATATCTCAGATCTGGATTGCCCCTTATGCGCTAATGGTGAAGAATAAACTTTTCATCTTTTCTATCATTGTAGTGTTTTTAGGCTATCTCTATTTGTCGTTGCCAATATCAGACTCAATACAATCGTCTGTCATAGACCATCTGAGCTTATTAGTGTATACGTCTGAACAATCTTCAAGATGATATTCTCCTTATTCTTAAGATTCTTATCTTGGCTGAACGAATCTGGTTCACAAGAAATAATATTATCTATGGCAGAATAAAGGACTTCTCTAAGGGAACTTTGGTTAACACTCGTACATGCAGAATTGTTTCCTATGGTAGAAACTTAGCCATCATGGATTCTTCATCGCACGGACCTGTTCTTAATCTGTGTTAGCTTGATCAAACTAAAAGTAGCCCTTCATTGAATAGAGTTTTCCTTTTCTTTGACGGAGGACTTAAAAATGATGTAGCATCATGGGATCTATTTGTCATTGATTCTTCTGATAATATCATATTCTCAGGTGGAGGAGCTTCCAGAGGAAAATCAGAATTGAAGGCCTTCCAACAGGCCTTAGTCTATGCTACTAATGCATATTTTGTCCATCCTTTCTTTGTTTCTGATTCTCAAAACCTAGTTAAGTTTATGTTGCGAAAGGATGAATGTATTTGCTGGGAAACTATGCTTTAGCTAATGTTTGTAAAAGCTTATTTTGTGATCTTCGTGCTACTATCAGATAGCTTTGTAGGGCACTCAATTCTAAGCTCACAATCTATCTGCTCACTTCTAGCCTTGAATTTTGACAGGTCTGAATAAATTTGTTTTCTTAAAAAAACCCTAACACTAAACAGTAATCACCACATCTCTTTTCCCAAAGCAAACCCAAACATCACAACTTTGGGGATGAATTATTTGGCCAAAAGGGTCCCCTCATTGTTTTGGCTTCATCAGGCGGTATCCAATCTGCCCAATGAGAAGAGAAAACGTCTGAAGCCATTGATTAGAAGTGAATGTGTGATTGTTGGTTTTTCTCTTTTTGGTTGTGGGTCTTTTAGAATTTGATGCCAATCCCCACCCAGCCACGCCGTTTGATTAAGCATTTCAATTCTGGGTGGCTTTTTGATATGACACGTCCAATACCATGGAATTCTCGCCTAGACTGGGAAAGATCAAAACTATATATAATTTAGATCGATTTCCAATGCAAGGCCACGAGCAAAAAAAACTATATATTGTCTTAATTTCCATGAACTCAAAGCAATATCTTCAGTTAAATTCTCCAACTGTTTGCTATTCTTGTAATTGCAAATGCACCCTTTAGCAGATCATTCATAATCACAGTATAGTATTTTCTCTAAAGTGAATTGAATGCTTCACAAATGTCATTGTTTCTACAATAAATGATGGACAAGCTAAAACTTGATATTTTTTCCAAATAAATTGAGTCATTTTTTATCACATCACCCCGAAAATAAATCCTTTATTTTTCTATAGAAGATTTCTATAAAACCGTGAGTGTACCTGAATGAGATCAATTTTTTTCTGTAATTCATGAATAAGCATACCCACCAATAATATGCCGAAGTTTATTATAGTTTTCCTCCCCGAATTGATTAAACATATATAATTAGCACTTCTATTTATTCGGAAGTTTATGTCATGGCTACACAAACGATCAATTCATAACATTTAGGAATGTCTACCAGTACTAACAAGAAGGAAATATACATTGATATGGCTCTAATTTTAAATGGTTTATCACCCTTCCCAAAAGATCTAATTGTTAAAGAAGAAAATCATTTAATATTTACTTCAACAACAAATGTAATTGGTGGTTGCTTGTTGGCAACACAGTGGCAGCTTGTAGCTTAGGGCAATTTCATGCTCAGTGAGGTCCATTTCATGGGCTAGTACTCTCATGTGGTTTTTCAAGTTGGCTAGCCCTACATATGTTGGATTCTATCCACAAACGTGGCATTTGTGGCCGTCTTTTCTTCTTTGCCTTCCCTTTTCGTCTTTGGACAGGAGGAAGGTGCCAAAGCTTGGGCACATTATCTGTCTCCTGCTCATTGCATGTGGTATGAATTGACTTCAATATATGCTTGTCTAAGTTCTTTCCCTCCTCAAAAGGCTCTTTACTTTAGCATCCACAACTTACAAAAGAAAGAAACATCATAGTTCGTCATTAATCTAATGCAATAATAATAAGTGGTATGAACTGACTTCAATATATGCTTGTCTAAGTTCTTTCCCTCCTCAGCCTGTCTACCATAGCATTCCCTACACACTGTTAGGAATCAACCATGTTGACGCCGTCTTATGGAAAGCTTCATGAGCATAGTTTTTAATACCTGCGTGGGTCAATTTATTCGGTATATTACGTACCTTCTTTGATTAAATCTAGTATGATTTAAGCTATCATTTTTAATTCAAATCTAATTTTTAAGTTTAAAAATTTCCCAAAATCTGGTTTTTTTATTGAAAACTACAGTATTTTAACCGGTATATAATTAATAAAATATTGATGAAAAAATATTTTCAATATCTAATAAAATATTTCATTTCTAATTCTAAAATCTAAATTGAATCCAGTTAGAACGTACTGAACTAAATTTAAGTTATAAATTTGGATGGTATCGAATATGGTATTTAAAATTTTTACTATAAATTAAATTAGTTTGTGAGCACCTTCAAAGGCAATATCATGATCGGCTTAAATATGGGAGTAGGTGTTAGATTAGATACACAAACATGCATAATAATATAATCAAATATTAAATAAATCACATAATTGACATGTTTCATGTTTGCTGATGATATATGAACTTGTGAGTGCCACACCAAAAATAAAATTTGTTTTATACAAGCGATTGTAAATGTGGTATTGATCTTTTTACTGTAATCTAAATATATGTGCAGGCTTGGTGGGAAAATCTAAATATAAATATGTAATATATTTATAATTAATCTTCTACGTACCTAGCTGCAAAATATAGAACATCTCAAGATGTCTAGAAAACATTTAAATAAGATATTTTGATGAATGGAAAGATCATGATATTGTTGTGTGTGCAAATCGAACAAGTGCAAGCTTTTGAGATGTCTATTAACGTTTATGTTTATGATTAATCCCCATTACGGCAAAAAAAATTCTTAGAGGTTAATGAAACCAGTTCTTGCTTGAGAAAACTTTTGCTCCTCCCATAAGTGGCGCCGATTGGGAAGCCGCGTGTCCCCACTATCGATGACGATCATCGATGGTAGCGACACGCAACATCTCCATTTGTGTCACTTAGGGGTGCTAATTGAGCGAGCGAGTCGAGCTCAACATGTGTTTAAACTCGGCTCGAATAGTTCGAAACTCGTTCGAACTCGACTCGAGATCGAACGAGTTTTAGACATACATGCTCGAGTTCGACTCGAATATCTTTTATGTGTTCGAGCTCGACTCGAGCTCGAATATACTTAAACTGTTTAATTTTTGTGAGCTCGTTCGCCAGCTCGTTCGTTAGCTCGATTAAAAGTCAAAAGTACCTCACTTAAAAAAAATGAGGTCATTGTGGTTTGAACCCACAACGTTGAAGTTATCAAGGTGAATACTTGTCATCTCAACTATCTTGCTTCTTTGTTATTATATTTCATATATATATATATATATATATATATATATATAATATAAAGACTATATTATTATATTATTTTATCGAGTCGAGTTCGAGTCGAACTACGAGTCGAGTTCGAGTCGAGTTCGAGTTACAACCGAGTCGAGTCGAGTCGAACACAACCTTGCTCAAGCTCGGCTCGTAAGATTCGAGTTCGAGTCGAGTTCGAGTCGAGCATTTAAATGTCGAGTTTCGAGTCGAGTCAAGCCGAGCCGAACGCTAAATGCTCACGAGCTGGCTCGCTTAATTAGCAACCCTAGTGTCACTCCCAAGAGGAGCTAAGAACGGTAAATTCCTTGTATGAATGCTAAGGATAAAAGCGGACTGCAAGATTAACGTCCCATACTTTTTTTCCAACATATTAATGTACACATTAATACCGATTTAATATGTTAATGTCATCGATCTCGTAATTAAAAATAAATTGAGGATTAAACCCTCTAGATACTTAAAATTAGATCATGCATGATTGTATTTTTATCACAAAACATCTAACACCTAGACTTTTAAACACTCGTTAACTCCATAGATGAGGAAATTTTGAGTACTATTTGCTGGAAATGTTTCATCCATTCATGTAGTCCTTCACAATATTTGTAAAAAAAATGTCTGGGATGCGATATTGTGTGCGGCTTGACCAAAAGATAGACGTTGACTAACATTTTATAAATAAATATGCATTGAATAATAAAATAGATTATTATCTCATGATATCTTAGATATGTACTTTTATTTTATTTATACAAAGACTTTAATTAAATGAGGAGATAAACTATAATGATTTGAATTTTTTGAAATTATAGAGCTCAATTTTTAGCTCTCCGTTTATTAATATTGAGTAGCTTAAGCATGATGCGGCTCATATTAATTAAAGATAGACTCTACTTTTATAAATAAACTTTCATTCAATAATGACATAGACTATACTCATCTAATGATATTTTATATATAGACTAATTTTAAAGATAGAATCTAATTGAATAAGAAGATATAATATAATAATTTGATTTTTATTTTGTTATTTTTTAATTGATAGAATCTTCTATTTGAGACGCGACTTTCAATTTTCCTACAGTAATTAAAGTGAAATAGGGAATCAAGCGGATATAAGGGTTGCATCTCTTGGATGGAAAGATATATATATATATATATATATATATATATATATATATATATATATATTTGTAATCATTAGTTTCTTGCTCAAAAAACTTCAAAAATCATAAGATGATAGCAGAATTGAAGATTTAAGGTGTCTCAAGGATTTGAAATATTTAGATAGCATTGACACAAACTAAATATTCATAAAAGGGTGGGGTATACTGTGGAATTTTTGGGAAGAAAATATGCTAGAAAGCATGAAATCTTTATGTCTATAAAATGACATAAGTCACTTAAAAATCCTAGATTTAGGTAAAATAAGTTGAAACCAAGTAATCATGCTTCATCCAAGATTTAGTAGGGTCTTAAAAAACAATTATAATAATTGGCCTAATTAATACAAATTTGTGGTGGACTACTTATTTCTTTAAAAATGGTTAAGCAACTTATAAATTATAAGGATCATCCTACTAATTAATTAATATATCATATCTTACCCTTGTAAGCATATGTAACTAATTCTTTTTTAAAAAAAGACTAATTAATTGATAAATCTTATAAGTTATAACAATTCTAGCAAATGGTTGACCCTTTTAATTGAAAAGTCGTAAGGATGTTTTAAGGATAGAGACTGCATTCCACTTTTTATAACCAGATAATATATAGGCCACAAAAGTGCATGCCAGGAGAACCACAACCAGAGCCCGTGTTCGTTAGCATTTTTTTATTTTCTAGAAAGATCAATTGTAGACCCATCATGGTCAAATGATTTCTTTTATTTATTTTATTATTACTATTATTGTTGTTATTATTATTATTATTGTTATTATTATTATTATTCTTCTTTTTTATTTTTTTGTAGATAATTAATGGGTGCGACATTCTAAAGCTTTCCTATGTGCAAAAGATTTTTGACTTAATAGTTGAGGGAGAGATCTTTGGCTTGAAAGCATGGATGTAATAAAAATACAGAAGGCTGGATACATTGTACGAGAGCAGAGGTAAGGAGAGAAATAGAGGGCAATAGAATTATAGAGGACAAGAGAAGGAAAAAGGAGGAGTGAGGAGGAGACCTCCAAGTGGTAAAGAAAGAAGGGTGCAAAATATTGGTTGGTCTCTCTTTGCCCTTGTTAGCAAATGCTTGGGAAGGAGTGTACGAGGATGATGGACTTGATGGCACGTTAGGCTTTTCTGGAGACTATAGTGGGCTTGTGAGTGAAATGCTAAGAATTAGTGGACTTCTCGTAATTAGGTAGTTTCCTCAAATCACTCTCTTTTTGTCCTTCGCATAATTATATTCTCATTATTGGTGCATAGGAATCCTTAGTTTGGTCGCTTATATAATATAAAATTGTCATCAAGGAGGGGAATGTTGAAGCACAAAAGTCCTTTTTTTTCCTGGAACTTTTACAGCCACATTGGCGATTATGTTGTATACCGGGCAAGATGTCATGTCATGCATACAGCCCGTGTTGGAGATTATTTCTTCTAGGCAAGATCATATCGGGTCCTTTGTCATGGGCAAACTCTCAGCCAAGTGGTCCTGGTCCAGCTAGGCTGGCTTGACGGTCAAATCTAGGGTTATAAATGAGTCGAACCAAGTAGAGGAATACTTTGTTCATGTTAGCTTATTTTAAAGTAGCTACTTAGTTCAAGAGTGGTTTGATATAAAAAATGTTGATGGACCAAACTCAAATAATTTAAAACCGATTCTAAGTGTTGAAGTTTGAGTCATGTTTGATTCAATTTGTTTCAAGTTAAGCCAAGTTGAGTTGTCTAAAACTCCGGCAATTTTAAAACTCTCTTTTTACCTTATAAGTTTTATATTCAAAGACAAAAAGTAGCTTTTTCCAACCATATACAACCTCAATGATAAAGATTATCGATATTCAAAAGTAACAAGACATTAAATAGATAATTTGAGTCGACCTAAATATTTTTGTTATCAAGCTCAAATTCTTCAATCTCTTGTGTTCAATCTCTATTCATCAAACTATACCTAGCTAGTAGAGCATTTGTTTAAGAACTATAATAACGAGAATACATAAAAAGTACACTAATGAGAATGAGTTTGGGCTAGCTTAGTTTAATAATACCATTTGTCAAAACTCAATCCATTTACATCTCTGCTTGAGTCTAGGGGGTTCTAAGGCGGCTCAGGCAAGGGCTCATAAAAAAATGTTCTCTTTTTAGAATGGTAGAAAAATTGAGTTTTGTCCTACCTGATCTAGTCTAGCCTTGCTCAAGCTGAAGGCTGCTTGGGTTGAGCACCTAAGCCAGGCTGAGCATTCAACCTATCTTGTAGTTTCACCGACTTAAATGTTGCCTATTCTAATTATTAAAAAGAGGAGCTCTGGTGGAGCTGTCGTCCATGCACACGCGCGAGGAGTTTTGCTTAACACCTCACGTCAATTATTAAAAATAGAAATGTTTTCACCAAATTTAGCTCAAAACTTCTTTACGCTCCTACGCAAATCCATGAAACACGAGCTCTTAATATTATAAATACATACGCATGTATGGTGCTAGTGGTGTCCATTGATAAAATACTGTTAATGATTCAACATAACGAGCTTCCATGATTTATTATCTAGCCATATACGCAGGCTCTTATATAGAGCATGCATAATTTAATACGAAGACCAATACAATCTAAATATAGCTAAGCCCCCAATTAACTCAAGAAAGTGGTGATTGGGGGAGTTGGAGATGACCCTTTTCCTGCAAGCTCTTGACTGTGTCATACAAGCACTGCTTCACAGGTATGAACTCAAGCCCCAAATTCTTGAGCCTCTGGTTTGAAAACTTGTGAGGCTTCTTCCTGGGATTCACCTCATCAGAGCACCTGCACATATGTTCTTGAAAGTTACAAGATGGTCTAAATGAGTCCACAAGGAACTACTCGGATATGCGGTGGGGGAAGAAGAGTGTCTTGTTGGGTATTCATTCGTGTGAGAACGATGCTGCGGTGGGTGAAACCGTGAATGAAAGCATGCGATGAGGAATGGGGGACGAATTTACAGGGTGTAAAGTCACTAAATTTTTATTATTCAAGACATATGCGCTCATAGGAATTGGGCGCACCTACTCCCGACCCACTTCTCCACAAATCAAGAAGCATCTTTTCTGATCCCAAGCCAAAAAACAAATGAAGAATCTTATTAAACTATGACAGTACTTGAATAAATTACATCTCCGGACCACAATAGTTATCCCATCCAAATATTAAATATTATTTTAATTACCATTACTGAATTTATATCCAATATATCTGGCTTTAAACAATAAAATATTTTATTTTACATTAAATATATTTTTGTGATTAATATTTAAGTAAACACGGGTTAAAATTCTACAATTTTCAATAAAAAATTAGGTTATAATCAAATTTCAAACTAAATAACCGGCATCAATTAAACGGTGCAAATCAAGATAACCACGTAGGTAGGATCGGCCGATATGATACACTATTTATAACTATGTTCCCATCTCAAGTTTAACAAACTTGCTTAATTGTAATTACCACTTTCGTTAAGAATTATAATATAAGACATGTATCCTCCTAATGACAGCTTAACACCAAGCTCAAGCTCAATGAGCACAATGAGTACAATATTAACATCGGTCCACCATTACTGCACGCCAGTGAGTTGTGACGGCATTATCTTTCAAATCAAAGCATCAAAGTGGGAACGGGTATGGTGTGTGCCCTCGAGGGATGCACTTGGGCACGCAGGCGATGATCAACGATTACGATTCGATGCGACCCCCCATAGTACGTACTGAAGTGGCGGAAACAATACCGGTTCCCAAAGTAGAACAAGGAGGCGATGGGGTAGTACAGGAAGTGGGGGAGCACTTACTTGGTGGGGATGGGGTAGTACGGGAAGAGCTCCGCGAGGATGTCGACGACGTCGCCGCGGTGAAGCCCGCCCTCCAAACACAGGTAGCGCCCGTTCGCAGCCGGCGTCTCGTACACCAAGATGTGTGCTTCGGCCACGTTCTGTACGTGCACGTACGCCTGCACCGAGTTGGCGTAGGTCTTGGCCGACCCAGTCAGGTACTTGAGTATGTGTATGATGCTAGCGTTAATAGTGGACTGCAACAGTGGCCCTAGCACGAGCACCGGGTTCACCACCACCATGTCTATCCCTCTCTCCTTCGCCACTTCCCACCCCGCTTGCTCTGCCAACACTTTGCCGTAGCAATACCAATTCTTTCACACATAATAAACATATTAATAAATTTGATAATAATGATAATAATCATTTTTAATATAAATTTAATGACATATTTTCTCTGAGGTATGAGATTGAAAACCAATTACCTTGGTGTTCTTGCAAAACTCAAGGTCACTCCAGCAGGTTTCGTCGATGACTTCGTCGGGACTCCTGTTAGGGTCCATGTACACGGCGCCGATGGAGGAAGTGAACACGACACGCCGGACGCCGGCTTCGGCAGCTGCATTTATCACGTGCTTGGTCCCCTCCACCGCCGGTGCCACGACTTGCTCCTACGACACCACATTGTGCACGCACCACTATACCATTTTACCGATTGGATATATGATATAGAAATTTGGGAAAAGGACGAAGGATTTGATAGATTAGTTACTCGCTCCTCACTGACAGGACAAGCAGTGTGGAAAACGCCTTCACACCCATTGATTGCCTGGCACATACTTGCATAGTCTAGTAGGTCGGCTTTGCATAGGATCAACCGATCCTTGGCCCCCTCTAGCTCCTTCAAATGGGAGTTCTTAGGGTCGTCTAAATGCCCAACGAGTGAAAATAGCATCATCAAATCCTCTATTACTAAACACAAAACAATCAAAAAATGATGATAAAACTAACCTGGATTTCGAACAGTGCCCTTAACAGTGTACCCCCTCTCAAGCAAGAGCTTGACAAGCCAGGAGGCGATGAACCCACCAGCGCCGGTGACGCAGACGACTTTGGGGCCAGCCACGGCGGGGAGTGCTGACGACATGTTTGTGAAGAGTGGTGGAAGATCTAGCTGACGAGACAATTTAGGTGGGTAGATGACGTTGGAGAGAAGATGTTGTCTGCTTGTGTTGCATGGGATCCTCATCCTTGTGCGGTATTTATAATAAACAAATCTTCCTACCTTTTAGCTTTTACTTTATTACACAATAGCACTAATCTTTGATATTAACAACTAACGGAGACTTTTAAGATACAGCAAGATCCAATCTTTAATGCCTTGATGAGTTGATGGTAAAATCTAACTATGGTTATGTTGGAAGGTTGGTGAGTGTAACCATGATTTGGAGCCCGACCGGCAAGTCGCAAGTCCTTATACTTTACGCAAGGCAAGACTCATGGGAACTGTCCCATCCCACCTTTGACCTCGTACCTTTCATTTTGTATTTATATATAATATTTTGTGGCGTGTACATTTTCGGGTTGATGAAAATTAAGTATTGGTTTGTGCTGCAATTCATGCTTGGATTGAATTTCTTGCCTAACTTTTAGCAGGAAACATATCATAGCAAGGATAATGCATTACTACAAGGGCGGTTTCAAGTCCCGGTACTCTTAAACGTCCACGTTAAACATGGGTAATTGTAGCTCAATTAGCCCATTAAAATGTTCTTTGTGTATGTTGCACTCGGTTTGTGCATCTTAATCATGAATAATTTGGCGTATTGATCTAATTATTTATTGTTATACAATTTTTATGTATAATTATAAAGATTAAATATTCATATTTAGGGCAACATGACATAATATATAGCTTCTAAACCTTCTTTTCAATTTCAAAAACTCACCGAGTTCTTGGCTGTATTCCATGGCTTTCTAACTCCACTTTACAAATAAATTTTAAGTATCCTTAAGTCAAATAATAAAAGTTAAGAAAATATTTTATTTCTTTTAATTTAACTAAAAAATATCGTAAAGTATCATTAATCATCTATTCATCCATGTAAAGTGTTAAAAAGAGCAAATATATAATACTAATTTTATATAATTAGTAATCTCTTTCATTTGTTGAATCGAGAAAATAACATAAATGATTCAGAGTCAATTTAAACTCGACTGTACTTTATAAAATGTTGAGTAGAGTTTGAATCCCAAAATTTTAAATTATGGTTTGAATATATATAAAAGATTTTTTTATATCAAACTTCAATAAAAATTCGCCCATCTCTTTGAAGTTGTAATAGTGTGAAATGCAAGATACTGACTCTTTCAAGAACATGGGACTTGAGAGTGCAGTTGACTAAGTTGATTCAGAGCCGTTCACATTTAAACTTCAATATAATATATAGATATAAGCTCATCCTTAGAAAACGGAAATTTGATTTGTCATCTTGGACTCATGTGTAAAAGTTATATAACTTATATTAGCTAAAAATTTTGGCTGAGCAAAAGTACATGTATAACCTAAGATAATGTGAGGTTTTAAGTATTATAAGTATTACTTGGCTTGGGATTTCAAATGGAAATGATCATAAATTGACAATAATTTACTCTTGAACTCAATATTGGCCTGAGATTAAGAATAAAAGAATCAAGTAATTAAAATACAAGAAAAATTTTAAAAATATAATATAACTACCACTTGCAGAGATTCACGGGGGTTTGAATCTCACTAACCTCAATTTCTTAAAAAAAACAATAAAAAAAATTTTTATGTTAAAAGGTCACATGTAACACCTCAATTTTGATTCACCTAAGAAGCGAATAAAAAATATTATAACCGAGTCGAGTCATATCTAAAGTTGTTAATCTATAAGACTTAATCAATAATATAGATCAAAACAACTGATTTGGCATCTCGAGAATGGAAGATATTACTCAATATGAGTAAAACTAAATCAAATATAAATAAAAGTATAAAATAACATAATTGCATTGAGCTCAAATGTGTGTAGCATTTATCTTTCCTTTTACTAAAGTCGATTTAGGAACGCAAAACCTATATATATATATATATATATATATATATATCTATACAGAGAGAGAGAGAGAGAGAGAGAGAGCAAAGTTTTCCTGCACCATGTTTTGAGCTGAGTCATCTCGATTACAAGGATGGCTCAGATCAAAACAGTAAAAAACCATAACCCTAACCCTTCCCATCCTCGGTGGCGGCGATGACGGGGCAGGGAGGTGGCGACGGTGGCGTGGAGGCGGCAACGGTGACGAGGGCGTAGAGGCGGCAATGGGGTAGCAAGGAGGCGGCAAGGAGGTGGCGATGAGGGTAAGAGGCGGCGATGTGGTAGGAGGCGGCTATAGCGACGAGGGCAGGGAGGCGGCGATGGTGACGGTGACGAGGGCAGGGAGGCGGTGACGGTGGTAGGGAGGAGGCGACGGTGACAAGGGCAGGGAGGCAGCGATGGGTCGTGGAGGCGACAATGGGGTGGCAAGGACGGTAGGGAGGTGGCAGGGAGGTGGCGACTGGGGCCAAGGAGGCAGTGATGGGGCGGGCTGCCCGCCCTGTGGCCGCCATCCTAGCCCCCGTTGCCACCTCCTTGCCCTCGTCCCCATCGCCGCCTACGTGCCACTATCGTTGTCGCTATTTCCTTGCCACCCCATCGCCGCCTCCATGCCCCCATCGCCGCCTCCACGCCCTCGTCGCCGTCGCCACCTCCCTACCACAGTCGCCGTCTCCCTACCCCTGTCGCTGCCTTCCTACCGCCGCCCAGGATGGGAAAGGTTAGGGTTAGGGTTTTTACTTACTTTGATCTGAGCCGTCCTTGTAATCGGAGGGCTCAGATCAAACATGGTGCAGAAAACTTTTCTGCACCATGTTGAAGAGTAGCCAGCCTCATATATATATATATATATATATATATATATATATATATAATATGAAAAAGGTGAGTAATGGAGATCACTGGTTCAGAAAATAACTAAATATCAAACTGAAAAATGAAAGCTAACTCTCATGTAAAGCAAATATTCATATGCTTCTTCTCAACACTCTAAGGACAATTACGGAGGAGTCATCAAATTGCAGACACGATAACATCCTGAACTGAGTTGGTGCTATGTCACTCTCAGCAAATATCTTTCTTGACAATAATTGATCCTACTCTTGAAAAATATCACATATCCTAAGCCCTCTCTATGCCTCTATACAACACATGGCCAAGAGCACAATAGCCTAGAGCTCTTAGGTAATACCCTTCAGTACCCTTTAATGTCATACGTCCAAACATGTGCTATACAAAATAGCAATTGTATACTCCACGTCTCTCTGAGTATGAAGAAAGTCAAGACGTAGAATTGTCAGGATCTATCGGGAATAGAACAATCCTCTCATTAATTCCAGAGCCCGCTACGACTTGCGTATCCGCCCACACTCACGAGCATACGCAAGGTCAATTTCACCCTCTCTCTACTCACTGAAAACTCGATAAAAATTTATATATATATATATATATATATATATATATATATATAACTTGGAAGGTAATCATATTAGTATGTCCAAAGGTAACGTGGAGGTAGATTTAAGTTCGAAAATAACTCAAAAGATCTTATCATCGAGGGTTATTAACCACAGAAGGAAAATATATCTAAATGACCCAAAGTGAGGTCTGATAAAGGCACCAAAAACTTGATATAAAAATTATAATACAAATGTATGTGTCGAATCAAGTAACAAAAGTGATAAGAAAGTATCGTCCTATTAAGAATTATTACCAAAAACTCTTAAATGGAAATGAATTCAAAGGGTGATTAAATTTCGAATTAAGACTAAACTAATATAGCATGCAATATTTAACTCAAATATTAACTTCAAGACGACAAACTTATGATTTTCAATTTCACTTGGTGCTCTATATGATTAAAGTTATAACTTCTACGTATGAATTACACATTTAGATCATTAACCACTATAATTAATTATTTATTATAATCTCTCGATTAACAATAAACTTATCACTTGCACCTAACTTGTATATTTCTATGAAATTATGTATGCAAACGGATATTTTAATTTTTGCCCATAATTATTACATAAGATATATGAATATATCTTTATCTCACATGTAAATCACTCAAAATAGATAAACAAAAGTTATTCTATTCAATCACATATTTATTTTTTTATCTCTACACATAATCAAATCTCTAGATCTAATAATAAATAGTCAATCCAATGATAGCGTTAAGAACAAAATAAAATAGATAATCCAAAAGCACAATCACATAGATAAAAATTAATAAACTTTATTAGTCCATGCAATAGGTATTATTGAAAATCTTAGAAAAGAATTTACACCATAAAATATTTGCCTAAACTCAAAAAATTCATATGTGATATGAAAGACATCATTTAACTATAAAGATAAATAAATCAAAGTAAAAAACACTTTTTGAGGAAGTTTTTCTTCTTCCAATCCAAATTCTTTGTCGTTCCTTATTGTCTTTTGTGTTGTCACTTAACCATCAAAATCTCTTCACTTTTCAATGCCCTAATCAAGATTATAAACGATCCACCCAACATTCCAAAAAATTAAGATGTTACAGGTGTCACCGAATTCTAGTTGACAACAACATACCTAAATTATTGCGAGTAGGATCATACAAAAAAATATACATACGCATACATATAAGTATTGGTGAATGAGCAACATGATAAATCATGACCACTAAATCAAATTAGAAGTTTAGTAACAACTTACATACACATATATAGAGCATACATAGAAGTGTTGGGACATGAGCCAACATGGTAAACTCTGACCATTAAATCAAACCAAAAGTCTAGTTATAACTTAATATTAAAAATTTTACACTTTAAATTATAGTTAACATACAGGTCAACATGCAACTAACTTAAATGAAAATTTCCGAGGAATTTCGAAACCAACAACCATGTTAAAAAAATTCAACAAAGGTGGTTGTTTCATACAAGTTTCCCTTTATGGGTTGGGAAGGATGTGCTTATTATATAGACATAATTTGGTACATGAAAATAAAAAGTAAGTAATGAAAGGTCATAATAAATTAGTCATATATATATATATATATATACACACATACACACTTTTTATAATAATGAAATATAGAAAGACAAGATTCACAAAATCCTCAACAAGAGGTAGTTATTCCACATAAGTTCCCCATTCTGGATTGGGGAGGCTGTAGTTATATAGAAAAGGCAAATAGTAAAATGTCATAATAAATTAGTCATAAATACATACATGTCTTAATAACGAAATATGAAAGACAAGATTTATAAAATACTAAATAAAATAACCTAGTTATTTTTTGTGTTTTATAATATCCCCAACATGAAAATTTTCGTCCTCAAAAATATATTAAGGTTGTAATGAAAAAATTATAATTAAATATATTAGATCAGACCTCGGTATCTATTAAATGTGAGACTAACATAACTTTTAGAGGAGACATTACATCCCACTCACCTTAAAGAAATTTAGTCATCTAAATTTCTTGTTATAACTATTGACATACCATTATCCATCTAATAAGGAATCAGGTTCGCTTTGGTACTACCTGTAACATCCTAATTTTTCGGTCTTATGGCAAATCGAGGCGCGATGTTAAAAATTCGTAAATATACTAATTTAACTAGTATCGTATAAAACTCATGAAAGTGGATTTCAAAAGCATAAGCCAGAACCACTCAATGGCCAACTAAAATCATAAATACATACATACATAATCATACATATTGTGCATTATACATAACTATATATATATATATATATATATATATATATATATAAAAGTATTGACGCATGGGTTAACATGGTAAACCATGGCCACTAAATCCTAAATCCCAATTCTTCTCATTAGCCCCTTACACCAATAACATTGCTAGCATCCTTTCCTCGCCTCCAAGAACTCTTGTTGTTGGCAAGAAAAGGTGTGGTGCACATTCATCAATAAAAACCAGTTCAATAGTAAACATTTTATGCGTGTTTCTCCCTCCTATAAAAGGCCATGAGTGTAAAACTTCTTACCTTTCTAATTGAATCCACTCATGTGGCTTCCTCAAAAGTTTTCAAATAGCTAAAATGACGAGTTTTTTCATGAAAAAAATATATTTTCAAAATAGTAATTTCGTTGAAGGTCTTAGAGTTAATATGGATATACAACTCAATTAGATATAATCAAATGATCTGTCATTAAATATTATAAGTGACGATTTTAAAATTGTAATAATAACTAACTGTTATTACCCATTTATATCTAGTTAATTATTGGGTCACACCTAGATATAAGAACTTAGTAATATTTATTTCACTTATTTTTATAATTATGAATAGGCTACAAACTTTTACCTCATATGGAATGGGGTGCATAAGTTTGAATAATGACAATCATTGCATAAATATATCCGTCATCCATAAAGTTTTTATAATTAATGTGTACCCAAGAAAGATAATTGCGCATCATTTTGATAAAAGACCTGCTTTCCATGCTATTCTAGTATGGCGTGTTTGTTGCAAAGTTAAAAACAGCTGCGATGGCAAGGAATTAACATATAACCAAAACTTGGGGTACGTGGCTGTGTGGTAATTAGGTCAAATTTATACCTTTTTGAGTACTGGGATGCTAGAAATGATATTGCTTTGCATTGCAGAAAGTTTGGGACTTTGTGTGCATTTCTTTTGACAAATGTCTTCATTAACGTATTTCCTTTGGTCATCGAAATTTTCGTTCTACAACCGACTTCATGACCAATGTGAGTATGATATGAGAAGTTTGCTTATTTTAAAGAATGCCATTAATTTTCGAAGGAGCATTGGTTAAGAAGCCATGTGTTGGTTGCTCTACATCAGAAATATTGCTTCATGGATGATGGACATATTGTAATAGCTTTTTTAATTAGTTGTGCTAAACTATGATATTGCTTAGTGTGTAACTCAAGCTGATAAAAAAAGATTAATGGAAATTTACCTTTTAATTATCTATTTAAATGAAATTATGAGAAGGTTCTATTAAATGTTACCATAATAGAAAATTCACAAAATGAGGGACAAGGAAATGGATATATGATAAATAAATAAATAAATAAATAAAACTTGATGATTTTACACCTCAGTTCCTTGCATTAACAGGTACATTAATGTTGCGCCACTGCAACTACTAAAATATCAAAATAATTAATATACTCTGAGATTAGATTCTCACCGAATAAGGAGATAAATTATAGTAACTTTTTTTATTTTAATTTTAGGTTATATTTTAATAGATTGAATGTCTCACTTTTAATTGGAACTCGATTTTAATAGCTCTAATTTTATCAACAACAAGAGTTGACCATGCATAAATATATAAAAAAAATTGACAAATAATATGGTATAATATATCAAAATAATATCCAATTAGGTCTGCACAAAAATGCTTAATATTTTCTTTGTTTGAAAAAAATACCATTTTAAACCAGAACTTACACGGTTAAACCTGTTGAAATGATAACAAGAATTCAAAGGAAAGCACCATTATTGACAAAATAGGTTATTAACAAAAAGAAGACAAAAACATTAGGTGAAATTCTCAAAGAACGGAATCATGTAATAACTTAGAAAGATATTATCAACTATTTGGGAAGATTAAGCTCTTAGGTTTTAAGACTAATGTACTAGGAGTAATAAGTTAGACTGATCATTGGCTAAAGAATTTATATTTGTTGATTCAATGACTTGACACTCTAATTGGAAGCATGATCAAATTAGATGGTGTAAAAATAACCCCATTAAACTTGGCCCATGAATATAAGAAATCCTTAGCCCCTAAGTTCGTACAATGTCCGACCAACTTAGCATTTGTGTTACCACAAAAAACAAAGCCCACTTAACTTAGCCCATCTAAACACACTCCAACAAAATTGTCCACACATACCATCGTCACCTCAACCATTATATGCTGTTCATTTTTTATGAAGATTTTTTAAAGTTAACTGAAGTTATTCTCGTTAATATACTGGATTCTACCTCAATAATTATGAAATATGGGATTAAATAATTATATAGGATACTTTAAGGTTGACCATAGGTCGTGGGGTGCTCATCGGGTAAGTCGAGTCGAATTTTTCTCAATTTAAGATCGACTTCTTTGATTTCGAATTTGAGTCGAACTAAAACTTATTCGAGTTAATTCAAGTTTGAATTGAGTTCGAGCTAACTTGATTCGTATTTATTGATAATGTTTTTTTCATATAATTCATACTAAAATTTAATTTATAATTAAAATATCTCAAGTTTGACACAATTATATACAAAAGATAATATCATCATGCATAAATTTATTTAAACTTGATATAACTTAATGAACATTTTATAATTTAGTTATATTTTATAAAGAAATTTATGTTAGATATAGTAAAAAATATTAATCTTTATAAGTATTAAGTTTCGAGTTCAGCATAGCTATGCAGGTACAAGCCTAGGCCGGTTTATTCAATATCGAGTTAACCTTCAAGTCGAGTATTAAGTCAAATTAATTTCAATCAAGCTTTGAACAACCCTAATGAGCCAAGTCAATTTGTGAAGTTACTAAGGTTTCCTGGCTCAAATCAAATTGGAGGAGCTTGAGAAAATTTTCAACTCTACTCGAAATCTACGAGTGGGCGAAGTTGGAATAAACTCGAATCATTTTGGCCTGTTCGGGATCCCACTTATTGACTTGGCTCAAAACTCAGCTAGAAACGACACTATCCTTTTGCACTCCTTACCAAATGCATACTTATTTATTACTTAAACAGCATAATTAACGTGTTATATTCCAATCAAGAGAATGCTTGCCATTCCAATAACATCATCAATAACCCAAATTTATGGTTACAGCCATCTAATGTAAGCATTGATACACCATCTTATGCTACAGGCCCATCAATCAACACTAAAAGATGTAGCAGGCCTCTATTAATATATATATATATATAATAGCCGTGTTTAATTATCGATATATTTCTGTAAGCTCATTAAATTAAATAATACTTAAATGTATCACATAACTGGACTTATTAGTAAAATAGTCTTTCACTCAGACAAGACTAAAGACTAAGCAAACTGGAACTGATATAACTTGTCTCATTTATTTCTACGGGTAGAGAAAACATGTCCTCTAGCTACCGAACTCTTGTCTTGAGTGCATAATAACAACTACCATTATTATCCATCGTGTTTCTACATTAAAACTGGAAGAGGCAATCTCAATATATATTATTGTCCAACCTACAAAATTGAGTTATTATTAATTTGGTCAACCAGGACGTTTATAATCTTATTTCTATTTGTTCTTGTATGGTCGACGGTGATGAGGTTATAGTTTTTAAAAACATTAAATCAAACTCACTTAGAGATATTACAGATTATTTACAAATTTTTTTTTATAATTATGTTAAATTTTCTCAGTGTTGTCTGCTAATATCAAAAAAAATTTCCCTATCTTCTGATAAAACACTTTCAAAAAAGTGAGGGCCAGGGGGTTGACTTCTTGCAAGACACTGATTTCAACGTCTAACGTTACATGATATGCATAAACGGCCTGCCAGAGACACCGATCATCAGACGACATACGAAGTCAACCATAAGATGTTTATCCGGGGATCCCACATGGCCATCAACATGTGCATTAATAACGGTTCAAAACTGATTGCTACAAAGTCAAGTCCTACATAGATCAGATTAAACAAAACGAGAAAACCCAAATGATAATTTAAAAGAAAAGCCATCAATCTCTGCATAAAAATAAACAAATCAGAATTAGGAGGGGGGACGCCAAGATAAGTCCAAGTAAATATGGCGTCAAATCATCTAGCTAGACATCCACATTTCGGTGGACTTGGCGTTCACCATCATTTCTACCCACCTTTTTCTACTTGAAACAAACACATTACACTTTATATAGCCTTGTATCCCAACCGGCACGCTATGGCTTAGACACGGACGCCGCGTCCTTGGCCGACGCCTCTGCACAACCATTGTTGGCAATGGCAGACTGGACAGTTAACACAGACATGCTCGGCGACGGCGGGGCATCAGCGCCGCCGCCGTTGCCCGTCCCGAGCAGGGGGTTGGGACTCCTTGTGGCCGACGAGATTGCCGAGGCTAAGGAAATGGGCATGAGGCAGAGACCCTTGCCTTGCAGATATTGCATGGCCGAACCCATGTCTTCTTCCATGAGCTTGGCAACTTGGTGCTCCGTCACCGCTAGGCTATCAGTTCCTGGAGTGGATTGTGTCCTATTCCCACCTCTTCCAAGTCCACCTGCTGCCTGTAGCAGCTTGCCAACCAACACCACAAACAGAATAAGGAAAACCCATTAATGGCGGAGGGAATATATACTACCTAGAATTGTTTAATCATCTATTCCATGTATTCTATAAATATATGACACGACCCAGCAAAACCTGCAAGTCTGGTAGCTCGGAATTTGGATTGTGGAGAACACGTCAGTGTTAGACAAAGTTGGAAAGAGAGAAACTTCCAAGAAACAAGAAATTAAGGAGCAGGTAAACAAGCCAAGATATGAGGTTCTAATGGAGAGTGGATGTGGACTGTGGGGAGTTAGTTATTTTAATTACAGAAATTTAAAAATTATTTATTTTTTTAATATTCTTGAATTTTCAATCCAAGGAGGAGAGATGGTATCATATCCCGGCAATCAAAACACTGTGATTAATAATCTCATTGGATCTTAGTTTAGGATCTACGTTCCGGGTACTTTTGAATATCAAGTGAAATTAAAAAAAAGAAATCAAAAAAATTATCTAATATTTTTATAATTACCCATAAAATTATTAAAATTATCAATATTAAAAAAATATCAATAATTTCTTACCTGGGATGAATTATCGGCGACGAGAGGGGCAACACCAGCAGCACCACCAAGCCTGCTCATGCTCAGGACCTGGACATAGCCCCGACAAGGAATGAACAAGATTATCTTAATCCTGATTTTCAGATCAATCATGTACTCGGAACTCCATGATCTTTATTTCTTTTCATCAAAAAATTTTATATGTATGGACCGACTTTGAGTTCCAGTTTTTTGGGTAATGTCGACCAAATAAACAACAGTAGCATTCAACAATTGAAGGGAGTAGGTAAATGCATGCCTTGACTTGGAGTTGGAGGAATTTCACGTAATCAATGATCTCGTCCAACATCGATGCCTTGTCCGTCTACAAATTTCACAAAGCCGCTCAGATTTCACTTTGGAACAAGTGAAAACCACATTATAATAAAATATTTAAAATTAAAAAAACATTATAGTAGACTTGTATCAACCAAGGTAAGTGCCAGAGTAAAATGATAAAATTTAGCTTAATTCCCCATAATAAATAGATTATGTGACATCATTGATTGTGAATCCAATGGTGTAGCTTTGGACAATTTTGTTTTTAATTTTCCACAGTTTTTTCTCTTTTTTCTCTCCCAAAGCCTCAACTTTCGACACTTAGATAGCAAAGGAAGAAGTTTTCAAATGTTTTCAGTATCATAATTTAGGCGTAGTTACAGTTAAAAATCCATATTAATAGAAAACTCATCTAGATTCACACGCCCCTCATCATTTATAATTTTGCCTTCACCTAGTTCATAAAATATAACATAATATATTAAAGAATTAATTTTACTAGGGCTAGCGATCTACTAATTGTTTTAGGAAGCCGAATCTAGTTTTATTTTGTCTTTAATAAAAATAACTAGCTCAAATATTTAATATATTCTCCATATATTATTTATAAATTTACCCCATTCTAATTGAAGGTAAAACTAATAAAAATAAAAAAAGATTTAACTCAATTAAAAATATAACTTATATTTAAAACTATAATTATGGTTGATGAAAAAATCTGACAGAATTAGACTAAAACCAGTACTAATAATATAGGTAAATCTTTTTCTTATTTATTTGTGCGTGATATTACTAATGCCCATTGAATAAAATTAACACAGGCAATAGTAAATTCCAAATCATACTTCTAATTTAAATAGGTCCACAAAATTCAAAAACAAATTCTTAAAATGGTAAAAAAAATAATAATAATTTTGGCACACACATAATAAGAAGGACAGAGTTGGGAGCAAACCTTGTTGGCATTGGGCACCAGCTCCTGCAGGGCCTTCATTCTCTCTGCAATTCGCTCCCTCCTCAACTGCCCCCCACATCAAACCAGACCAAAACAGAACAAAACAAAACCCCACATCTTTGTCACAACCGCCAACTCACAAAATATCAAACCAAAGCAGACACACAAACCCACAACTTGGAAAAACAATTCCCAAGTGCATAACAACAAACACAAGGTCCAAAACCGTCTCCTTCCCCAATAACTCTGTCTCTCTGTTTTATTTTATGCAAACTGTATTCAATTTTTTTGTACGTAAGAAATAATAATAACAATTGTGTGTGGACACTCACCCTCTCCGCAATGCTGTGGGGATCAGTGGCCTGCCCCCTCCTGGCCCTCACCCGCTGCCGCGGTGCACCCGCACTTCCGGCGCCGCCGCTCGCCGGGGCATTGAAGGTCGGCGACCCCATTGAGCCATTCTATAACATTTGACATCAATCAAAACGCTATAATCTTTTTTCGAAAATACTAACAGGGGAAAAAATATTCAAAAGTCGAAAATCAGGAGCAAATAATAGACACCTGATATTGTTGTTGGGGTGGCCGGGGGAGTGATGAACCATTGAATCCGTTGTACAGGCCTTGCATATCTCCTCCCTGCCCAATTACACAATTACATTCCAAGGTATTATTGCAATTCGGAATAATTTTTAGGAGAAAAAAATGATTCTATTAATACAGGATTGTGAGATCGGAATGATCCGTCATCTGCAACGGCGGCGGGCTCGTTGCCGGCGAGGGTCAAGGGCAGCGGAGCAAGCCCCGACTCGCCGCCGCCGGCGAGCATATGCTGGGATAGGAGCTTGGGAGAGGGGGCGCCGGAGATCTGGTGGAGGCGGAGGCGCGAGGCGAGGATGGCCGACTCGTCGTAGGCGGCGTCGTCGAAAGGGAGGGAGTTGAAGAGGTGCTTGGCGGCCGCGTCCGGGGCGGCTGATGCGGCCCAGGACGGGTAGGTGGAGAGCATTTGGTCGAAGAAGTCGTCGTGGGGGGCGGCGGGCGGGGGGTGGTCGTAGGTGATGGGCGGGTCATGGCCGCCGTTGTGGGGGTCTTCGAGGGCGATCATGGACGCCATTCCCTGCAACTCCTTGCTGCTCGGGTGCATACCCTCCATGACACCTTTCTTTGTCCAAACGCCTTGCGATTCTTTGTCTTTTGGGATGATTTGTAGTTAGAAGATGAAGAAGGAGAAGCGTCCGAACTTGAAAGAGAATTGAGGATTTGAGAAGATGGTCTGATACACTCTCAAACTGAGAGACTCTCCTAAATGGGAAAAGGTGAAGGAAAAGAATAACGATTTTTTTTCTTTTTTGTTTTATTAGTCATAAAAAATGAAAAAAATGTTTTAAAATGGGTGTAGTGCGATAGATGCCAAAATATAATTAAAAAAATCCAAAAAATGTTTTCATCATTTTAATTTTTTTCTATAAAATTTGAATTAAATTCTCTTTGTAATTATAATTATAATTATAATTATATATATATATATGTACACCAGCTTTTGTCCAATTTTCTAAAAGGTGGGGCCCACTAGAATAAACTCCAAATTTCATGCCATTAACAGGATCTGTAAAATTTTGCCCATACTTTAAATCTTTTTTAGAAAGTAATCAAACCCAAATTTTAGAATTGAAATAAGTAACCTCAAAAAAATGATGCCACACTTTGCATGTCATCGTTTGTTTTTTTGTCAAATCTGCCCACCATTGAATCCAAAATTGCCCTCTTTATCTACGTCATTATTATTATTCAAGGCTAATATTAAATTTAATTTATGTATATATATATATGGACCCTTTTTGTGACAAAAGCTTTCACGCCTTCCCATCCATGTATCCTTTCTTTCCATGTGTCTGATATTCATTGTTTTATGACCATTTTCCAACCATACCTAACATACTAAACCTAACTTTACTCGCGTTTAAATTAAGGGTTGGTTCTATTCTATAAGGTGTAGCTTTTGGTAGGAAATATTTACTTGCAAAAAGAATCCTCATTGTATAAGTGACAGCCCAATGAAAGTTCATTACTAATTGTCAACAAAGATGGAACTTCTTCTCTTGATCTATTGAGCCGACTTTATTATATCTTAATCCATGTCTACTTCACTTGATTCCCTGTAAAAATGCCCAATAAAAGTTAATTACTAATTGTCAACAATGATGGAACTACTTCTCTTAATCTATTGAGCCTACTTTATTATATCTTAATCCATATCTACTTCACTTGATTCCCTGTAAAAATGCCCAATAAAAGTTAATTACTAATTGTCAACAATGATGGAACTACTTCTCTTAATCTATTGAGCCTACTTTATTATATCTTATTCCATATCTACTTCACTTGATTCCCTGTAAAAATGCCCAATAAAAGTTAATTACTAATTGTCAACAATGATGGAACTACTTCTCTTAATCTATTGAGCCTACTTTATTATATCTTAATCCTTATCTACTTCACTTGGTTCCCTGTAAAAATCTTGCAGTGACTTATGATTTAGCATACTCAATATTTGAAGCTAGTATTATTTATAAATTTGTTAAATTAAAGTCTAACAATTCGTCTTATATTATTTGATATATGAATTTTCAGAATTAATTAGGAGTTGTCTTCGCAAAAAATGTGGGTTTTCCTGCAACTTAATTGAATAGAAAATATTAAAAAAAATCGTGAAACATATTGTTACATGGGAAAATGACTAGTTGCAATTTTTTTTGGAATGTTTTCATTTGGGTAAAGCTGTTTTGTTTCACTCATATAACTATTAGGTTGAATTCATCAACCCTAGCGCTGAATAAAAAAATAAAGATATTTATTCAATATACTCCATTTATTTCCTAAAAATAAAGAAAGGAAATAAAAGTTGAAGTATGTTCTAACAAATAAAACTTAGAGATTTTAATAATACGCATAAAGTTAATGGTATTTCATAACTAATTGATTGGGCAACAGCTCGTAAAAAGATAAAAGTCAATTAATATATATGTATCTTTATTAATAAAAGAGGAATTCATACTAACCTTCATTGAAAGTATGTGATTTAACCAATTAAAATATAACAAAAAATGATAAAAAATTATCTTTAAAGTCAATCAAAATTTATATCTAAAATATTAATTATTAAAGTATATCTCATTATTTATAAGAGCTTATCTATAAAATTAAAATTTATCTCTATTATAAGTTGGCTATCGACATCTTACCTAGTTTACCTCAAAAGTTTAAAAAAAAAAAAAGTTGAATTTGAGTGAGAAGTTGGTGGTAGGGTGTTTTTGTGTGTGTATATATACAGGTAATTGTGCGTGGACTTTTTTTCTCCTTCGTCTAGAACAGTAAAGCCAAGTCCAAGTTCAGTGTTCAAAATTTTTTATATCCAATTCATCAACAAATTAAATTTATATTTATAGAAGAGACAAGTAATTGGCCGCGTTCATAATTTGCAAGAGTCGAAGCACAGAGTATGAAAAATAATTTGTTAGAAGTTCTTGCGGTTGACTTTAAGAATACATATATTATTATTATTAAAAACCATGACTCTCATCTTTTGTCGACAACAAAAATATCAATGACTCCAATCCCAAGTCCCATGCATGGAGCAAAACTATATGATGCAAACTTCACAAATTTAGATTTGGTGGGGCTTGGGTCAACTTCTCTTGTGAATCATGCAGCCAACAACCAATTTTAACAAGGTTAGGATTATTTGATACATATACATTTGCTGCATATAGAATATGGTACACTAATTCTAAACTATGAATAAGAGCATTGATAATGCCATTTGTTATTAGTTGCTATTGATCAGATTATGTCACACCTAAATATTCCTCAAAATACTTTTTGAACTTTGAGATTGGTATGAGATATGCAGATCATTCTTGGGAGTTTTAATAAGAATATATATATTGACGAAATAATCCTTCACAATATATCCAATAAAATGATGCAACATACGCTTATTCTACTCACAATTTAACTAATAATATAATGTCACATAAATTTCTTTTATTTTAAGAGTCATACTCAGTTACAAGCATTACTCTTACTGGAAAATAGGTAGACTCTTTATATAACTGTGTAACTCTTTCATACTAGGTAACTATTTTTTAAAAAAACTCTTTGAGATCGTCTTCTTTTCTATTAAATATTTTTTCTCACTGTTATTTTTTGTTTCTAATATTTAAAATAATTGAAATGCCCAATTATATTCTAAATTTCATTTCATTATTCTTATACTCTTGTATACAATACATTGTAGATGGGTAAAAATATTAAAATATCCACCAGTACTTTTTGTTATAGCTTTTAATTTTATTCTTTTTATTTTATAGCTCTAAAACCCTAAACCTTGGACCTAAATAATAATTTTTTTAATTGAAAAAATGTATTCTGATAGCTTTTACCTTTGTAACTTCACTTTAATTTCATAATAGCAAATATCTGTATTTCTTTGCTTAACATTAATCATGTTTCAATTTAATTTGGCTATTTTTTATTATTATTAGACAAAATACTCTATAGTTACATCTCTTAATTAAATCTAGCCCCTATTATATTTGTTCATGATAAAAATAATATAATATTTACTAATACATATCTTACATGTGCATGGTCTGATGACTAATGAGAGTAGAATTTATAACCTACTAATTTGACATTCATTTCAAGCCATTTTAGTTAAGTACTTGACTTATTATTTAGATATTACATGGATTAATATTTACGATTTATGTAGTCGTTCAATTTAATTTAAAGCAATATATTTTTTAATAAAATTAGTTAACTATATTTGTAATATATATATATATATATATAACTGATTTTTAAACATAACCCCGTTCATAGCACGGGTCACTTGGTTGGTTAAAATAAAGGGACGAATTTGCAAAAACTTCTCAAAAGGGAGATTAAGAAACATATATATTTCAAGTAAGTGAGCGCCACAAAATGTTTCTATTAGTGTTAGGTTTATCTCACATAAGGTGTAGAGGGTGTTGATGACTTGTATATAGACTAATAGGAAAACTTTAATAGTATTATCAGAACTCTGGTTTGCCTATGCCAATTGTAATTGTCTCCTTCATAGGTTCCACTTGATGATTTAATGAGAGTTTGTCAAATGGATGACGGATGACGTCTGATGAAGGGGAGATTATCAGATTATGATAATTTTTGGATCGCCCGATGTGTGAAGAGGAGTTGTTGGGTTTATCCCACATCGTGTTGGCCACTTGTATATAAGCTAATGGGAAAGATGATGATTTTGGGATCACCCAATGTGTGAAGGGGAATTGTTGGGTTTATCCTACATTGGGTGTTAGTGACTTGTATATAGGCTAATGGGAGAGGAGTTGTTGAGTTTATCCCACATCGGGTGTTAGTGATTTGTATATAGGCTAATGAGAAAGGAGTTGTTGGGTTTATCCCACAAGGATGTTGGTGATGTGGGAAGAGGAGTTGTTTAGTTTATCTCGCATCCCTCGTAAAGAATGTTGGTGACTTATATATAGGCTATGGATCGCCCTATGTGTGAAAGAGAGTTGTTAAATTTATCTTATATCGGGCATTAGTGACTCGTATATAGGCTAACAGGATAGGAGTTGTTAAGTTTATCCCACATCGGGTGTTAATGACTTGTATATAGGCTAATGAGAAAGATGATGATTTTTGGACTATCCAATGTCTGAAAAGGAGTTATTGGGTTTATCCTACAAGGTGTTGGTGATGCGTGAAGAGTAGTTGTTAGATTTATCTCACATCCCTCGCAGAGGGTGTTGGTGACTTGTATATAAGCTAATGGGAAAGCCTTATTCACTGAGCTAATTTTTGGATTAAAAGGGTGTTGGTGACTTGCATATAGACTAATGGGAAAGCCTTGGATTAAGAGGGTGTTGGTGACTTGTATATAGGCTAATGGGAAAGCCGTATTCACGAGCTAACTTTTGGATTAAGAGAAGCTTATAACACATATTGCAAGTCACTTTGGGGAGGGCAAAGGGCCTAACAAGTAGAACTTGGAATGGATTTAATATCTATTATGTGAAAAAGCCCATGTCAAGGATCCCACTTATTTCTTATAGTCAGTGCCTCTCCTAACCCTTCGATCTCATTCTAAAGCTCATTTAGATAATTTGGGTAAGGTGGATCCCACTTATTTCTTATAATCAGTGCCTCTCCTAACCCTTCGATCTCATTCTAAAGCTCATTTAGATAATTTGGGTAAGGCTTGGGTTGGCTAAAATATTGAACAACAATCCTCTCTTTTCAACACAAGATTTGGCCTAATAAATATTGTTAAATATTTAAAATGATAGAAGGATTATACTCTTTCTAACAGCTAGCTAATTAAGCTCAAGTCCATGCATATTGTAATTTTCGGTTTTTAACAAAGCTTAGATGATACTATATATATATGAGATAGTAGTTGCATGTACTCATTAACATATGAGGGTAAATTTGTTGTGCTCCAGCACAGCTAAGTTAGTTGTGCTTGAATTTTAATCCGATCGTTCAAAATACATCCGACGGTCAGAAAAAAACTTAAGGCTTTCGAAGACGAAGTCGCCCTCTCCCTCCCCTTCGCCACCCCTTCGACCGGTGATGAGTTCTCCCTATCCAGAGCACTATTCTCACTTCGACGCCGCCAACGATCCACCCACTTCAATTTGCGCCGCCGACGAAGCTTGTCTACTTCGACCGGTGATGAGTTCTCCCTCTCCCTCCCCTTCGCTGCCCCGCCTCCACACCTTCACTGCTGGCCGGTGCTCTCCGCCTCGACCTTCGCCTTCCTGACCGACTCTCGGAGTGGGTTGTCGGAAAAGATGGGTGGCGTCCAGGTTTCGAGCCGGAGCCGTGGCCCGCCATCCCGCTGCCTCACCATGGTCTGCATCCCCCTCCCCGCTGGCGTCGTCAATCTCGGCTCCACCAACCTCATCTTCCAGAGCACTGTTCTCAATTTGACGCCGCCAACAACCCCACCCACTTCGATTTGCGCCGCTGAAGAAGCTTGCCTACTTCGACGACATACATCGCCTACACTCCACCACCGCCCTCCTCAATCTCCAGGTCTCCCCCGGCCACCCCCTTCTCAATTTTGTATGATTCTTGCTTTTGTATGATTTTTTTGTTAAAATCATAATTTGATGAATGCCTAAAATCTTTCCAGGGTGAAGCTCACCCCTGAGCTTGTCGAGGAAGTGCTGGGAAGGATCAGCAATGGTGGCGTCGTTGCTCTAGCTTTTTGAGTTCAATGCTTATCCTATTTTGTCAATGCTTTTAATTTTTCAATGGCATCAAGAGCTTGTTTATTGACATTTTGACATCAAACAGACATCTTTTGCATTGTTCTGGACATGTTATGGACATCTTCATGGTTTTCTTCTGGAACAAAGAAATTGATCAAGCATATTCTTGATCCTAATCCACGCACTGTAAGTTGAAATATTAACTTCATATTCTACCATTATCAATGCTACTACCCATGAATGACTTCATTGAGAACTAGCAATTCATTTGCCATGTCCGAGTGGGAGCAATATTCTTTGCCAAAATTGCTGTGAAAATGTGCTGCTGTCGCTTCATGTCTGGTATTGACGTTCAGATTCCCACTGCATTTGGTACAAACATTTGCCTTACCATTTGCTCATGACTTTTATCTAAATTCTTATAAACACGAATCACACTTTTCATTCTATATGTTGCTCTCTTGTTAATTATTTTTTGGAATCGATTCTACCAATATGTAAGCTTGACCTTGCAAAGCAACCATTCTTAGGTACAGATTGTGTTTGTTCTAAATTTTGTTTGCACGTCCCCTGATTGTAGGTGGCCAAGAATTGATTTATATGCAACCATTCTTTTGTAGAATTATATGCAAAACTAGCTAGATTTCAGGAATTTATAGGTGGTTGACAAAATTGATTTGTTGAGTTGTATGTTTAGGCAACCTCGTTTTGATCTACCAACTGCTGGTCTGTGGTTGTCGCCTGTAAGTATATGTAGGCTGATTCTACATCTTCAACTTATTCCTCCTTTGTGCTATATATAATCTGCTACAAACTTATTTGCTGTCTATCATTCGACTTAAAAATTTGCAAAGAATTTCGTTTAGTATAACTTCTGTGATGATACCAGGAGGTGCTTAGTTTTGAGAAGAAGAGAGTTCATAATGAATTGTCTAAGGAATGTTTTTATCCTCAACAATGTTAGTATGTGCAGAAAGGTTGATATATAAACCGACGGATGCATAGCAGCATTAAGAATCTAAGATGATATCTGAGTGGGTATATTTGAGGTGTAGTGGTTGTTGTGAAGAATTCAAGAATTTGGTGGCATTTGACAAGGTTATTGCTCATGCATAATCTGCATTTGACAAAGTTATGAAGCAGGTATAGATTATTCAATTTCATTGTGTAGATGACCAAGGAAAAAGTTGCCGAGACAGTTCAATTCTATGAATCATGTCAGTGTTTGCTCGTCTGTTCTCTATCTGCTTCTCTATCAATGATATATTAGCTAAAAGATTGAGACTTCTTTTTTCTTAAAAGAGATTCAGAGTTCTTATGAAGCTGTCCATGTAGTAGCTAGATTGCATCAAGTTTTAGTAACGTACACAATGAATTTGTCATTCAAATGCTATATACAAGTGAAAATCAATCAATGGAATACACCTTTTTTTACAAGTTTGCTACATAGAAAGTGTGGTATCCTCTGCTTTTCTTCACTAGTTGATTAGGTTTAAAAAATTGTTGGTTTCAATTGTTGTAGTCAGGCCTAATCTTTTATCTATTTCTGCTTTTGTTGTGGTAAGACTGTAGTGTACTACATCAGAACTCGCTCTTGTGCTAGCATAAATTACAGACGGAACTGAGAGACCTTCAAGCAGTTGATAAAAGAAGTCTATGTTGCAGTTAAGTTGTCTTGAACTAATGATTGGTATCACTAGTTTATATTTTTCAATGACTTTAACTATTATGGATCTTTAGCTCAAAATTGGCAGAGCACTCAAGAAATTCTTGAGGGATGGTGGTTCGAATCCATCAAGATCCTACTTAGTCAATATTTAATAAATATTTGCGATGTTGTAATTATGTAAATAGACAAAAAAAGGTATGATGTATAATGGTTGTGTTCCGAGTGACATAGATATGATATTAAAAATAATTTAAATAGGAACAGTTAAAACAAAATGTCAAACAGCATACCCGCAATCCACAAACTTGGAGACCTTGACAACAGGGTAGGACAACAAAAATATATCATTGTCATTCAATAACAGGACAAAAGATTACAATCCAAAAAAGCACAAAAATTACAATGACAATGTTTCCCAACATCTACAACCATACATTATATAAGCCCACAAAATCTTATTGCATGGAATCATTGTTACAATTGCTATGAATATTTTTACATGTCGTAGAATAATGACCTCTCTCATTACAAAGACTACACATCTATTTTTTTGTCTGAGATTGAGCAACTTCATATCCAGCCTTCAATCTTTGACTATTCTTGGGACGACCTTTAGTACGCAACTGAGAGGGGTCACGTACTACTATTTGGGGAATATGCTCCATTGAAGTTGCAACTTGTCTCTCAACAGACTCGTTACTTGTTT
This sequence comes from Piper betle, assembly GCA_033002965.1. Classification (NCBI taxonomy): domain Eukaryota; kingdom Viridiplantae; phylum Streptophyta; class Magnoliopsida; order Piperales; family Piperaceae; genus Piper; species Piper betle. The sequence continues at coordinate 54,499 of JAURVB010009552.1, read as the reverse complement.
TTACTCTCAATGAAGATGAACTCTCAATCGCATCAAGTTGTTCAACCAAATTTTCTAAAAGTGGTAATGCAAAATGATATCGCTCATCTGAACTTGTTCCCAAATCTTGCAATCGGATAGTCATATTCCGAAATCTCCATATTTGCAATGGGGTAAGTGGACTTCTAGAGGAATGAACGAGGTTGGTATCCTCACTTCGGCTTGAATAACAATATCTAGCTTTAATTGTCCAACGGTATAACATATATTGACTTGGAATTTTGCAGAGTTGTTTCTTATGAAAAATTTTCAAAATGTGCATACACAAAATTCCTTCGCTTTCAAATTTCTTGCAACTACATGTGACATTCATTTGTCCACAACTTTGGTATGCAACAACATGTTTTTTAGCAGCATCATCATGTGGAAACACTTCATATTTTGTTATTGAACTCTCCTCGCCGATTTTCTTGCAAATGCATCCTTGGCTCCTTTTCAATTGATCTTTAAAAATTTCAAAATTTAATCTCGTGTACATAGTCCCAGCTTCAGCCTCAAGAGGAGAGTATCCGCATATCAGAGGCTTGGAATTCAAAGTCTTAAAATCCTCTTGTTCCTCGTCAAATCTACGAGATAGTAGCGCTCTATCATACTGCCTCACAAAATCTTCCAGTGGGGTTTGTGAATGCACAAATCCATCAAAAAATGAATTCATGCTCTCGCTTCTTTGGCTCGAAGTCATACCTACAAAGAAATTATCCCTCATGTATATAGATATCCAATGGTGTTTGACATCATACATGGAGGATAACCAACAGTCTTTATCCAAATTGTATTTTTCTTGCATAATCTTCCATTTCTCCTCAAACTCAGTGATTGTATCACTTCTATAAATCCAATCATTATATTCTTTCTCAAATTCACTATGGTTGGACTTCAAATGTTTTAGATGGATCATGGCATTATTAGATATGTGCCATGAGCAAAACCTGTGATGGCTTCTCGGAAAAACAGTTGCAATAGCCTTTCGCATTGCTCCATCTTGATCTGTGATAATAGAAGTAGGTGCTTTTCCCCACATACATTTTAACTATGTCTTAAACAACCAAGTGAATGTTGTCTCGGTCTCATCAGCAAGTAAAGCACAACCAAAAAGAGTAGATGGCCTATGGTGATTAATACCAGTGAATAGAGCAAACGGCATGGAGAATGCATTGGTCTTATAAGTTACATCAAACACTATCACATCGCCAAAGTTCATGTAAGATGCTCTTGATCTCCCATCAGCCCAAAAAACATTTTGGGTCATTCCATTCTCATCTAATTCAATTTCAAAGAAGAAGTCACTGTCTTTCACATTTTTCTCTTGAAAGTACTTGATGACACTTAACCATTGCCGCCCAACATCATTCTTACGGGTGCTTTTAAGATGATTGATGCAAGATTAATGTGTCACTCTATCTATGTCGACGCCATTGGGAAGTTGCAATCAAAACTTTAGAGATGGTTGATGGTCTCATTCCTATTTCATACAGTGAATCAATCATATTTTTGCAGGATTCAGGCAGCTGACTATGTGTAAAACCCACGATTCGAGTCAGGGTTTTATATTCAGAACCGGTCGGTTCGACCGTTATTTTTTGAGTCGAGTCAGTTTCAGAACATGTGTACTGAGCCGATGCCAGTCATGTGTATGAGCTATGAGGGTCATGCGTACCCAAGTATATGATGATAACGTCATGAACACAGCAGAACAGAATGAGTTATCAGAATATATGAGAGTATGCCAGTGATTTTTTTTATTTTTATATATAGTGGATCGTAGAATTAGTTTTAGGCCGTTTACCGCATTAGGATGCGTTACGAGCAGTTTGGGTGGGTTATTAGTCATAGAGCATATCATTACAATGTTTGGTGTTTGTTTGATTTTATGGGATTTTTCCCGATTTTTTATGAATTTTTTAGGATTTAATACGACTTAGTTATTATACTTGACTCGAGCCGGAGACGAGTCAAGTCTTATTTACGAATTTTGCCACCCAGTTATTTTTCTCCCCTCCCGATATCTTCTTCCCAAACCCTTGCCCCGACGCCGCCCCCATGCAGCATCGCCGCCGCCGCGCCTGGCCGCCGATCGACGCTGCCTACCCCCTCCATGGCGTTGCCGTGCCGCCCCGACCAGCCCCGGCCGCTGCCACGCCGCCGTGACGCTGGAATCGCCTCGCCTAGCGCCGCGGCTACATTTTGGTCGCGTCGCCGACTCCGCCACCGGCGACCGTTGCCGCCACGATCAGGTGGTCGCCTTAGCACCCTCGACCGCCCAGCGACGTTTCCCGACCGGCGCGGAGGCCATCGCCGCCCAGACCGGCCGGATTTCTTCACCCATCGCCGCCGCTCTGTTTTAGACATTTTTCGGCGAGCCGCCGCCTCCGCCGACCACGTCGACGCCGTAGACGCGTCAGGCTCGCCGAACCGGTCCCAATGGTACCCAACATGACCACCTTCCGGCCACTAGACGCCGCCGGCGACTATTGCCGGAAAACCGCCGGAGAGGTGCCGGAAAACCACTAAAGCCGCCGGAAAACTGCTAGAACTTGCCGGAAAACCGGATTCATTGGAGTTCGCCGGATCTTCTACGGAGCTCATCCAGTCGATCCCGATCGAACTTCGGACGCTGATGAGCGCCGAATTCGAGCTCCGAGACGCGCGACGAAACCCTAGTCGTCGCCGATTGCCGACGATGTGAGGTATAATTACTTCTAATGTGATTATTTAAAATTGATGATGATTGTTAGTATAGCATGTTAGAATTGAGTAGTTGTCATGATGAATGCCAGATTATGAATGAAGTAAAGATGTGCATGATGTGATTAATAAGGAATGATAGTTAAGTGATCTGATGAACTAAAGTAAATTTGAGCATGATAATCGAGTACAACGTAACTTAGGAAATATAATTAGATTGATGTTAATAGGATAAGTTGGAATTACTTTCACATTTATAATTGTTGATTGTTATGGTTGAAGTTTGTATTGTGAATGTGTTTGATCATGACGAGTTTGATTCATCAATTAGTTAGCGGGCGTTAGTATTTAGTTTTGATGTGTAGGTACGGAGTAGGAGCTCGCCGCCTAGGCGCGATGACACGCTTGGAGCTTCTACCAGGTCCGTTTAGGACTCGTCTCTGATTTACGCTACTGTTCTGTATTTATTTATTATCTGCAGGACGGGTTAAGTGGCGTTTTATCGATCCACTTAACTCGGGCCATTGTAGCCGAACAGTATTTCAGCATTAATAACCCCTCAGGATGAGATCTCGATATATATCGAATAGATCCACTACAAGTTGCCTTCGGGCCTATTGTGTAAATCGTACCAGCCCTAGTGTGTATATATGTGTAGTTTTCGCGTTTTCAGTGAGACAAGAGATGGAGAAACCGACTACACGTACCATGAGTGGATGCCGTGACAGTCAAAGCGGGCTCTGGATTAGTGCCAGCGGACTGTTCCATTCCCGAGGGATCCTGACAACTCCGCATTTGAGTTCCTCACACCCGGAGAACGTGGAGGTTTACGGGTACTGTTTAGTACAACGCATGTCCAGACTTGTGGTTCAAAGAGTACTAAAGGCGACTGCCTGAGAGTGCTCGGCCTTCGTGCTCAAGGCCAGGAGTAATATGGAGGTTCGGAGAGGGCTTAGGATAAAGTTTTATGTGAAGTACTGAAAAAGAAGTGTCGTGAGAGGCACAGTACCAGATAGATCATGATGCTACCGGGCCTGCAGCCCAGTGGCTCCTCAGTAGTGCCCTTCAGAGTGTTCACGTGGAGTATATGATGTTTTCTTTCATATGAGAGTTTGCCCTCATAGCCAGCTTGTTATAGTTATTTTATTTTCTGGACCAGTAACACTTGTTACTGACGTGTATTTATACTATATGTAGGTAATAATCACGAGTTGGAGGAGCCAGCTTGGATGGAGGAGCATTGTTGTCGCTTGCACACATGTCAGTCGATTGAGTGGTTATATTTTGTTTATGATACTATTATATTGCGGATGTTGTGAAATGCTAAGACATGGTATGATATGATTGAATGTCATGAGATGATGAAAAGATATGATGATGTGACATGATTGAATGCTAAGACATGATGAAAGATTATGTGAATGAAGTTACGTGATGTATAGATACATGTTTACATATATGTTTATATATAGTATTTTGACAGGGTGACCTTAATTGCACTTTTAGGGGAAATTTTGTCCGTTTTATTTTAAAATTTTCATCGATTTTGATCGTAATTGTGATGGTGTGTAATTTAGTTTGCATGTCATCCATGTAGTATCATGTTAGGATTTTGTGCATTCATCCATGCATGACGAGTAATATCTTCATCTTAAGACGTCGAGATTAGATCCGCGCGAGTTGGGTTCAGGTTAGCCGACCTAACTAGGGCCTGTAACATGCCAGTTTGGTTCACGAGCTTGGACCGGATTTGGGGTGTTACACTATGAGACCGAAGCTTTGCAACCTTCGTTGGAGTTGAGAAGTTATGACTATGAATGTCCATAAAATCATCTACTTTTCACACCCCACACTTGCTTAGATATATTCTCATATAAGCTTTGCAATTTTCTCTAGTTTGTCTACGCCTTTTAACTTCTCTCCCCATCTTCCTCTTGTCATTCATATCTATTTTACCTTCTTTCGAACATACAAATTTGTGACATGTGATACAGTTCGTCTTTCTCGATCGATAAAATTGTGCCTTTCAAATGTCAAACCCTTGTCTTCTTGCATATTGGTTGTAAAAATCATATGCATCTTTTTCTGACGAGAATTCCATGCCCAAACAAGGGGTCATATTTTCAAAGCATTCGGATATTTTTTCGGCTTCACCTTCAGCTTCTATTTTGTCAAAATCTTCACCACTCTTATCTATTTCTTCAATTTCCTCACAATCTTCTTCTGTAATCCGAATTCCATGTTGAGTCAACCACAAATCATGTATCTGAGCTCCCTTATCTTCCATTGAACTACCGGTAGGTTTGACGTCACCATATCTAATGTTGTTGTCTTCTTCCATCAGATAATTAATGTTGCTGTCTTGATTACAACCTAATACTAGAAAAGGAAATATGTTAATTGTTCATTACCAGGATATAACAGATACAATGAAACATCAACAAAATCATTATAGATGTACATAATTTTAATTCATAAACCTACTCTAAAACACAGGCCAACTAAGCCTCATTAAGAAACTAATCCATTCATGGACTAGCTAGGCACAACAACTTATTATATATAAACATATAAACTGCATGACATAGCGTCGAGGATGAATAACATAAGTGTCGATGAATAACATAAACGTATAAACTGCATAACATAAACGTATAAACTGCAACACCGGACCTCCTGCGAGAAGGCCGGCAACCCAACGGTGTGGTGAAGAATCCAAAAGTCCGAGGTTGAAGTCGCTGGCTGGAAACAGAGGAGGCGATGCAAACGGGCGGTGGAGTCGTCTAAAATACTGCAGCTTCAGAAGACGTAGCCGGCGTCTGTGGAGTCGATGGAGGCGATGTCAAATGTGGACGTGGCAGCGGCGGAGGGGGTGGACTACGTAGTGTGTTTGGAGGACTGTCGTTGGCGGGAGAAACAGAGAAAGCTCTGTCCTCGGAGGTGTCTAAATAGCTGCACCTTCAGATGACTTAGCCGGAGTCGGAGGCGTCGATGGAAGCGATGCCAATGGTGGACGTGGCGGCGGAGGGAGGAGGGGGTGGACTGCGTGGTGAGCTTGGAGGACCGTCGCTGGCGGGGGAAACAGATGAAGCGAGAACGGATGAAGCGGGAAACAGAGTCGGGGGAGAAGAATGAGTTTAGGTGCGGGGGTAGTTTTGTAATAAAAATTTGACTCGCTCCCGACTCGAGTCAATATTACGAAATACATGTCGAAAAATATGAAAAAAATTGAGTAAAATACCATAAAATTAAAAAATCAATTAGAACTCAATTATTTTATTTTATGGCATTTTATAGTATTTTTATATTTTTTGGGATGTATTTCATCATATTGACTTGAGTAGGGATCGAGTCAAGCTTTGTAACAAAAACTTGACTCGATCCCGACTAGAGTTAATATTATGAAATAAATCTCAAAAAATATTTAAAAAATTTAGGAAAATACCAGAAAATAAAATAATCGAATTCTAATGGATTATTTTATTTTATGATATTTTACTCTATTTTTTCATATTTTTTGAGAGGGGTAGTTTTAAAATAAAAGCTTAACTCGTTCCCGACTCGTATAAATATTACGAAATACATCTCAAAAATATGAAAAAATAGATTAAATACCATAAAATAAAATAATCTATTAGAACTCGATTATTTTATTTTATCATATTTTATTATATTTTTTTGTATTTTTTGGGATCTATTTTGTAATATTGAATCGAATCGGGTTCAAGTCAATTTTTATTACGAAACTACCCCTACCCCTTAATCGAGTAAATATTATAAAATACATCTCAAAAAATATGACAAAAATAGAGTAAACTACCATAAAATAAAATAATCTATTAGAACTAGATTATTTTATTTTATGTTATTTTACTATATTTTTATATTTTTTGGGATGTATTTTATAATATTTACTCGAGTCGGGAGCGAGTCAAGTTTTAATTACGAAATTACCATCGAGCCCTTGACCTCCCTTGTTTCTCCCCTAACCGACGATCGTCCCCCTTCTCTGTTTTTGCCGCTCCACCTCGATCGCCGGCGACCTCGCCACTGTCATCACCTGCACCACCGTCGGCCAGTGCCACCAGCGCCGCCCCTCTTTCCCTTCCTTTCCCCTCTTTTTTCTTTCCCTTACCCTATTAGCCGCCCCTCTGCTCTGTTTCTTGAAGCGTTGCGGCCTCCGTCCAACCGCCCCATACGCCGCTCCCTTGTCGTCGCCAACCTTCGTCCAACTTGAGGTGCCGTTCAGGAACGAGAAAGCAGCCACTTTTTATCGTATTACATAGCACGAACCTCAGTCGCCGCCGGCAATGCCGCCGCCGGCAATCGTCGTTACCGTCAGGCGACCATCCCTAGCCCATCCCCCTTCCCGATTCTTCCCCAAGGCTGGACTGCCCCGGGTGACCCAAAGTAGCGCCGGCAAAAACAGTGGTTGGCGGCGATCAACACGGCAACGTCCGGAGTGGGAGCAGGGGCGTTGATGTTGGTTGGGTTAGATGGTTGTGCTCCATTATAGCCACCCTTTCTCCTTAACATATACATATACCGATTTTCCCGTCTAAATTATATTGCAATTATGACTCCTACATATAAGAAGATTGCTAGAACTATCAACTTAGGAGACTTGCAATATATTCTGCATGCACCCATCAACATTTCATATATATATATGAATTCAATTGCACGATTACAAGAAAAATTCTTTATTAACTGGTCAACTAATATATACATAAATATCAAAAAGAATGTAAAACCTCAAGTAGCTATATAGTATATGCAAGGTGTAGAAGATGCTCTTGGTCTTGAATATAATTAGCGATATATATAAAACGTTTAGATTCTACAATATCACAGAGTGCGTCACACGTTCATATAAGCAGCTTTTCATGCTTTTTAATTTAAAGTGATCAGCAAATCGAATTAATATAATTATTTCACAAGATGAACAGCATCTATTAATTTCTGTTTGATGCAATGCAGCCTTTGGGGTCTTCTAAAGTTGCATCATTTTTTTTATAGTTGCATTATTTGAGTAGTACAGTGTTGGGTCATGGCCATATATACATATATTACAAAAGAATGTGTAATAGATCAGTGCCAATATTAAAACAATATATATATATATATATGAAACGAAATATTAAACTGCAACTGTAAAAACATTTGTACTCTTTGTAAATAATAAATGAAATAAATACTCTTATTTGTATTTTAAATTAAAATTGGAATTTTATTTTGATATGTCTATATTCATTTAAATGATTAATAAATTTCATAAAAGCATTTATATCGGAAAAAACCTATGTTTTTAAGTAAATTTATTGAATACTCATTATTTATGGTATGTTTTTTAAATATATATTGTATTTAATTATTCTTTCCAATAGTATTAATCTGTTACGTCCTAAATTTTAGAAAGTCCGATGTATTGATAAACTTCTACGGCACACTATGCTAACCACTTGTCGTAATTAAAGATCACTCACATAAAATAACAAAATATATAATAAGAATCGTCCCCTTATAATATCTAAAAAATCATCCATACGTCACATGTAACGCTAAGAGTTGGACCATTTAATCTCAGCTTTATTTTTTTACAAAAAAAAAGGCCCAGAAACATAAAACGACCTAACTCTATTTCCTTGAATTATTGACGTGGAAGCAACAGTATTACATCGATTAAGAGTGGGTTTTGGGTCCGCCCAGGAGCGACGCCAATGGAGACGCCGAGCATCTCCACGGTCGATCATCTCGATCATCTCTGAAATCGACGGTGGAGACGCACGGCATCTCCATCAGCGTCGCTCCTGGGCGGATCCAAAATTTTTTCATCAATTAACACCTTGGCCCAATCATCCAACCACTCGATTCGATATACCAAATATCAAAGGTCTCAGACAAGTGAAAACTTCGTAAATGTAACAGACAGCGTGTCCGAACATGAAAATAAACTTGGTCGCACACAGCAACCGATCTTCTCACCTTCAATAACATGCCTTTTGGATTGATCATGATCGCCCATCAAATGTTACAAGAACAATGTAGATATTTATTAAAAACCAGCGATTGCAAAAAAATGAAATACGATTCCATGAGAATATGATTTCAACAATCATGAATCGAGTTCTCATGTTGCATTGTAGCATGCACAAATGACTAAAACATTTCTTTTGATTGTTAACAGCCCATCCCTACTTTCAGATATGATGCATTAAAGACCACAAAAATGAAGCTCTTTTTTTTCCCTCGAGTCAACCTGGACATAGACCACTTCTAACAAATTATACTCCAAAATCTGTGCAAAGGCATTCCCCACTTTCATATTTAGTTTGAAAATGAATTCAATTCAAACAGAATCATTAGATAGATGAACATAAGATATACAATAATCGGCGACCAAGCTAAATACTTTGCAAGTAGACACTTTATAAAATAAAAAACTAATATCAAATAGCATTTACTAAAAAGAAAGCCTAATTTTTCAGATAAAGAAACTCGCATTTAGAATCTCTAAGCAAAATATATAACACCAGTCTTACAAAACCTTGGGTAATAAGTTTACTTCTATCAAATTTAGGGCTAGGGACACCCATGCACTACCCACTAAATGCCAGAAAGCCCTATACAGTGTACATACCTTTTAGCACAACGGATTGGATTTCGATTCGCCCATAAGATACACAAAGGATGCTTAACGTCCAGTCTAGGTCTTCCTCTTTTTCGCACTCTTCCCATCGGTGTCCTGTCTGTCTTCAGAGTCTGGCTTCTCTAAGTTCTCACTGGAAGAACCTAAATTTACTTTAGAGACGGCGTTTTCAAGAGCTTTTGGCGTTGTGGGAGAATTACCATTGTCGGAAGCATCGCTACTTGAGTCTGACTTGTTATTGACCACGGAAGCTTCACCCGCAGTTTTGATTACAGATCCATCACCGTGGTCCTTAATCTTGATTCCAGTTTTCAGCGAGCCATCCTTCGTTTTATGATTATTTTTCAGCGCATCAAATTTTGTTTTTATTGAATCATCCTCAAGTTCAAAATCTGCTTTCAAGGTTCTATCTTTAGATTTTTTGCTAGCTTTGTCAGCATCTCCACTTGTAAGCTTTCCAACTGCTTTCGCAGCACTGTCACTTTTTGACTTATTTCTAGGTGCAGACCACCTGAAAGTCCGATAAGCCAGATCAGGAAAATGTGAAATATGCCTGATACTGCCATTTCACTGCAACAATTCTAACATTCACTAAACATATAAAATATACACATTACTTACCTTTTGGATGATTCGTCACTTCTCCCTTGTTTCAGCTTTTCTGAACCAGTCTTTGTTGTCCTGCTAAGTGGCCTGTATCAAATGGACGAAGACATCATGAGTACCCTTCCACAAGATGGTATCATCAGCATATGTCTCAATTGGTAAAAAACATGACTGCCAGCCAAGAATCTTAAAACAAAATTCAACTTTTTTGTTCTCCTGGGTGGAACACTTTCCCTCACCAGTCTATCATAGACTCAGATAACCTAGTGACACCCCAACGAGAGTGCCCCTGATGTAGTACAAGAAATAGGAAAGAATTAGGAAATATAAATTATTTTGGTAAAGTTTTATTTTAGTATAGTTTTAGTTAATTTGTGCCTTCTTATTACTCTTCTAATTACTAGTTGGAGTTTATTTTTGAACTTTATTGTTGTTGGGAATTCTTATCATAGTTAATTACTTATCTTGAGTCAATAAAAATATGTTACAGGCCTCGAGAACACAATTTTAATATAGAGAAAAAGTTTGAGCTTTGTGCTAGAGAGAATCTTGTTCAATTCTAAAGCTCGACGAGCCGGCAAGGAGCCACCCATCCACCTGTCGCTGACAGGTTCTTTTTCTCTTTTAATTTTGTCCAATAAAAATTTCCACCACCAACCATATTTTATCCTTCTGCAGTTCCCCTTCAGTCCCAGTCGCACCGCAAGTTGCCCATGCAGTTAAGCATGCAGGCAAGGATTAGGCCACTCTACCCTTGGAACAAAACATAGTTTATCTAATCCTGCAATGTGTCTGGATAAAAAAATCAACTCGAACAAACCAAGCCAATAATTTATATCCAAAGGCTTTGATGAAGATACTACGTGGAAAAAATTCGTGTCTAAAGAGAAATATACAAGTATTAATGATGGGATAGGATACAAAGCAAAAGCTAATAACATTTTGGAATACTTACAACTCAGACAATTCATTATTTTTTGAAAGTGCTCGCACCTAGGGGAGAGGAAACATGACACGAAAAATTAATGAGGCCACATATAAATATATATAGCAAGAGGAAGACACTAACTAGTCTAAACCAACCTTGTCAGTAGTTCGGCCACCACTGATAAATCTCCATCTTTCTTTTTCGAGTCGCAATGTCTCCTTATCACCATCAATATATAGAATCTAAAATACAAAGTAAACATTCATAATTGTTTATAAGAACCACCAAAAAGTCATGTGCGAAACATTCACTACGATTTCCCATACTACAGCAAAAACAACATAGGCAACTGGAAAGTCTAAAGCAGAAAAGAGGGCAGCAGAATGTATAATTGAGGAAGTGTTAACTCATACAAAACAAACAAATATCCAATTAGGAACATGAGCCACTCACAATTTGAGAAATAAAATAAAATATAACAAAAAAAATTGTAAGGTTCAAGGTGCTAACATACTCTGTGTTTCTTTTTTACTGGATCAAATGAATCAACCACTCCTCGATAAAACCTGTGTTAGATATAAAAGTAACCAATAAGACGGAAGAGCACAGATGAGCAAGTCTTCACATAAATCGAGATGTTATTTACCAAATTGAGTGCCAACTAAAATATCACATCAAAGATTAATTCATTTCATTTCGTATAATATGCAAAAGCACTTTCAACATCGTTGACATCACCAACTTATCCCAGCTATGCTGGGCTTAGCAAACATAAAAGCACTTTAATAAAACAAATGTGACAATAATTAGTAAATAAGTCAAATAAATATAATTTTATGCGTTACGACCATAAAAAGGAATCCCATCCTTACACTTTATCTTTGGGCCAGTACACCTCAATTTTGGATCCAACAAGAGTCTCATCCAAAGCCACTTCAGTAACCTGAATTAAATACTAAAAAGCATTACTACAAAGTTATGAAAATGTATGAACAATTAACAGCAGAAGAAACTGCCAGAAAACACAGAAATGAAAGGGTACAAAGGCGTGCCAGCTCTAAATGTTTACATGGATAGAAAAGATTGTAAAAGAATGCGAGAACAAATCCCATTGATGCAGATTTAAATTCATGTAACTAATTGACAATAAGAAGAAATAGAGGATTCAACCAAATCGAAAACACATAAAATAACATCCAATGAAATGTGGAAATATAGTTGCAATAGAAAATAAATAATGCATCAAGATAAACAGTTCTTGTATTTAAGGAATAACAAATAAAAATAATAAAATAAACAAAACCAAAACTACACATGACAAAACATATCCCTTTCCTGCTCCCCATGTTCTTAAGTTGTTTTAAATGACCAAAAGCACTTAAATGTAAGAGTTTTGTATCTAAATTTAAGTCTAAAACTCTACAAGGCAAGAACACCTCCAAAATTCATGAAATCATATGCATTACGACCATTACTGTCAAATAATAGAGAACCTCTAGTAGTTTTTGAAAGATGAACATTAAAAGGTATATTTACGGCAAACAAATATGTATACATTACCATATCTGCTCCCCGCCTTTTCTGGGATGAAGTCTTTGGGGTTTCCTTTAGTTCAAGAAGTGGTGCCTTTGTAGACTTTCTTCCAGAACCCATTTTCTTAAAAACAGAGCAAGAAAAGTAAACAAAGCTGCAGAGATCAACAACCAACAAAAGTAGGTCAAAGCATTAAAAAAGACAACAAAACAAATTATACCTGCTTGCTTGATCCTCCACTTGCAGCCTTTTCAGCAGCAGTACTTTTCCTCTTTCTTTCACTTTCCTCCTCCACAGATGTTGACTCTTTCCTGGAGCTCTTTGCGTTAATGGTTGTATTCTCTGATGATGCATTTAAATCATCATTTTTCACATCTGAATCAATGGTACCATCAGACTCCTTTGGCTTTGGGGTCACAGGGTTAAGAACCGGTTGATCTTCCTGATCACCCAGTCTAGATTTTTTGCTCGTCTATTTCTTCCATCACCTGATTGAGGAGTCTCCCCACCACCAGAGGACTTCCTCTTAGGCGGACGACCCCTTCTAGGACGGGTTGAAGAGTCGGGTTGTGTAGCAGGCTGAGAATGGTGCACACTTTTTTTATATGATTTAGCAGGTGAGGCAGCATCCAATTTCCTATCATGATCTAGAGGTGATGCTCTTTCTTTAGAAGCCGGTGACTTGGGCCCATATATATTATCATTCTCCTTACTGATGCCACCATCTTTTTGCTCTGGAAAATCAACAGCATCTTTCTCACCATTGACTTGGGAAGGATCAGATACACCCACAGTGGATGAAGCCTTAGGCTTACAACCCTCACTTTTCTTTTCTGTGTGGCCACCTTCTACTTGTACTGTATCAGCAGGAGCTATGTGTTGTTATAAAATGGACACTCGAGTGTTCCTTAATATTACTCATCATATTCCAGGTTAGAATAATACCTTTGTTTGGAGACTTTGTAGCGCATTGATCAATTTCAGGATCTTCAGAAGCAACATTTTCTGATCCCTAGACGTCAGCAGAATAAATGTCTTCAACTTTGTTAAAATCAAACACTCAATAACATTTTCACTTTTATTATTTAGAAATTCAAATAGTATAATATCAATTTTTTTAGTTAACATGTACCTCAATGTGTTTAAAAAAGTGACACTTGTGCTATTTAACTTTCCAGATAAAAAAACAACTGTGCTGACTTGTCATCATCTGTTTTTGGGGACATGTTGTTTTCATTGGCCTGAGAATTGCCAACAACATTAAAATCTAGCAAAAAGAACTCTAAGCCACTCTGGCTCTTTAAACCTATTCTCTATGATAATCTTAATTGGCTACTCTGTTTTTATATGATTTTCTGTTGGGCTGTAGATTTATTGTTCTTTATTTTGTTTTAAATTTTCATCTTATCCTCGTCTTATTTTGAATCTCCACAAATTTGACTGAGGTCACCAGTAAGAATAATTATTTCCTATGTACTTATAACATGTTATCAAGCCTAACTTGATTCAGGGAGCCGAGATGGGAAGAGAAAATAACTCATTGGAAGGGCAGAGAGGCATCAGCCTAAATGACTTCCCTCCCCAGCCAACCTTCAGGCTTTAACACTTTAAAATCTACCTGCCTTTTGCTTATTTGGCATTGTTGATCTTCTTGGGGACGGTCTTCACCCTTTCTGAGAGGAGTACAATTTTTTATCCTGTTTGATATATCTTGTTGGATACCATTCACTTTCATCTGGTGATGCCTCATCAATCTAGTAATGAATGGTATTATGGCTTATAAGGTGCTGTGCTCTCCCCTAATGGAAGTAAGTAGCTGTTGCTTCTCTTGCTGCATATATAGCCAACATCTTCTATTGCTTGTGCTGTATGATGGAGTCAACCTTTCTGCTGTCCACTTTTATTGACTATTAATTTTGAAAGCTTGGCTGGTAACTGTTGCTGCTGGGTAAGGGCTACAGCACAGCACCATCGTTCTGTTGGGTCTTCATGACTCAAGTTTTCATTCCCTAATGATGCTGTCCTCTTCATTTATAATGTCATTATCTTTCTTGGCCCTCCACTCTGACCCAATCTATTGGATAAAGTTTGAAGGTTGCGGCTTGGATATCCTATTCTAGCTCATAACTATTCATTGTTCGAGGATTCAAGTTTTCTCCCAGAGATATTTGGAAGCTCATGTGCTGCTATCTAGTGCAGTCTTTCTTTTGACATTCTTTAGGCAGAGATTGAGACTATGCTCTTTCTTAATTTTTAAAATGATTTATTGTTACATTAGAATGCCACATTTGTGATTTCTAATGAAACGTTCATAATACCTTCCTCTCAACATCCATTCAAGGATACCCGCATTGCAATAATATTTTCGTCCATCATTCCCACACTTTTTTCCCATTGCTTATACACTGTGCTTTTCTGCACTTCCAGATCCCCCAGATTTCAACATGTATAAAACATGTACCCTGGATCTGAAATTTTCAAAATGCATACCTTGTTTTAGAATTTCAGAAATTTTACCAGTAATTTATAATTTTTGAACCTTATTTTATCATGCTTTTTCAACTACCCTGGCCTCGTTCTTAATGTTCTCCCTTTCTAATTATTTCCTTTAATTTGGTAATTTTTTGTCTCTCAAGGAGCCATAGTTGAAAAGGGCTTTATTGGTTCTCTCCAATAATTTAAAGCAAATTTTTTATTGTACAACACAAAGTGTGCGCTTTAAAAAATTTTCAGTCCTTCCAAAGGATTTTAGCGTGTTACTTTGCCTTACATGATAAATCAGACAACTTCGTCCTTGAGTTGCATACTTTTAATATTATTGAGTTTTAATAGTGCCCTTTTGATAAGTATTTCCTTTTTTTTCTGTCAGAGTCCATATTAAGGAGTCTCTGTGTTACTGGCTTTGTTTGTGCCTTTTATCTCGAGGGAAGTCATATGTATGCATCGATTTATGATTTGGAGTCGTCAATTTCAAAAAAATAAAATTACATCGGGCAACTTTATCATTTCTTAACAGCAAGCTGCTGGATGGATCTCAAAGATTTATTATTTTCAATTACATTTCCAGGTTATCGATTTTATAATCTACAGCTTAAGGGGCAAGTTGAATAAATGAATATATGAGGACCAGGTTTTGTTAGTTGTGTATCATATAATTGTCCGTTAGGCTGTTAGATTACTATTATCTAGTTTGTTTTAAAGCTTTATCCTCATTCTTATCTTATTTTGGAGCATCTATTTATTTGAATGCGACATCAGTAACAGATATACCCGTTATTCCCTGTGTACTTTAACAATACATATAGTAATTTCTTAAATCCTTCTATCTTCCAGAAATAATATTGATAGTGCAGACCAATGTACGGGGAAACAATTAAAACTGTGTTCTCAAAGAAAATCAGCAAATGTCACGTGAAACAAAGTATTTGAAACCAATCATCAAAACAATAGATTTCATAGACATCTCAATATAAACTGCAGTGACATATATCAGAAGCTATACAATCAATAATAATTCTCATATAATCCTTAACTCCTGAAATAGCTAGTCTTATAGTAAAACTGGCACTGGACAACTGTGCTGACAGATATATTTCAGCTATAACCCTAGTCATGTCTAAAGATTTTCTTCAGAACAACAGGAATTAATTTTCGATCATGACACTAGCAAACACAATCTTTAAGAGCAAAGCAAATAACACAGATCACAAATAGAAATATGACAAAATTACATCTATAGCATGCCAACCTACAAATATTCTTGAAGTGTGGATGACAAAATGCCAAAAAAATACGTTTATCTCACATGTAAAACATACTTACATCAGCATGAACATTGAAGCCATTTTGGACCAGAGCATCATCTGTAGCATGATATATCGAAGTGACTATTGTGTTGTAGTCATCCAAGAAAGCTTCTTCAACTTTACGTCCTGTAGAAGAAAAGGCTTGATCCTTACAGCAGAACTGGCAATCACTTTGGCACCCAATTGCCGCGCAATTGACGAAAGACCCTGAGGTTGACACCACATAATTTAAGATATGATAGCAGCATATCTTGGACAAAAACTACTACGACTATACATTAAATTAGAGGTTATCAACCACATGATATGTGCTCCCATCCAGAGAGAAAAAACGGTCTAGAGTAGAGGAGTATAAGACAATTATAACAGAGCAATCACCGTCATAGCAACACAAATTTGTTTCTTCAACCAAAGTGTTGGGTATGAAATGATTTATCCGCACTCTTGCAACCAATAAGCAGTTCATTCTAAAAGCATCAACTCACTATGTAGATGCTAGATGTTGTATATGTTGCCAAAACAACAATTGGTAATACCACAAATGACAATTTAAGGAGTGACATAAATAGTGGTAGCCAATGAATTCCTCAGCACACAAATGTTTCAGAGCATAAACATGACAAGGTAGAAGAAGAGATTAAGTTATTCACCTGATCTTCCTTTCTCAAACTACTTAAAAGGCATCCAAGTAGCTCCGAAGATATCTCCTCACTCTCTTCGAGAACAAGAGTCATTATTGTCAGCATGGATGAAAATACATTGTCTGGATGGTCATCCCTGGAAGGTTCATTCACAAAGAAGAGCTGTGAGACGAACATCTAGTGTTGAAAAAAGTAAACATCCAATGTAGAAAAGTCAGCGCATGCAGAATAGGGAGAAAATGTGAGAAACAAGTTTCCCATGCGCTATGTTCGCATTACCTCGCCAGAGCTACAAGCGTACAAACAACCCACACAAACCAAGCATCATAAACTCAATGTATCTGCAAAGCTGCAGATAGTATAAATGAATCCCAAAACAATAGGTACTACATGAGGTCATTATTTCACTTTGTAAACATGAGTTAAAAAGTTTCAATTGTATAACATATAAAGTGGAACACTGATTATGTTTTTATGCAGTGGGTGACCATCAAAATTTGAAATCAATGGTTGAGCTTGCATGACCCCATATTTAAAAAAGATACCCATTAAAAGGGAACATCCAATCTTAGACTATCACTTACAGTAGCTCCACAAAACATCAAACATAGCCAGCAACCTTAACTACAGGGAAAAAATTAAGTATTACAGAACTTCAAAACAAAGAAGACGCAAACAAAACTGACCAACCATGTTTATTACTTTTCTTAAATGCAATGACGCACTGCTCATGTTATACCTCATGCAACCGCTCTTAATAGATTCACAAAAGGAGCAGAAATATTGTAATGATTGATGGAATTTGAAAAAATGAGGCTTTGCATGAGGCTTTTTTATGATGGGCCTTTTTTCTCTCAATAATAAACAAATACCAGTAAATAAATGGCAACCTAATATAATCTAATTAGGGAATATTGATGTGGCGAGTAGCAAAAAAAGATAAAAAAGAAACACGCAATAATCATAATAATATATATATATATATATAAGATTTACCTTATAGATTTTACGAAATGCTGAAACATCTTAAGAATCAGATCATCGCACTCAAGGTCAAGCATCACCACACACGACCTAACTTTTGCAACAGTCTCAAGAATGGCTACCCTTTTATTGTATGACCGACTGGACATGTCGGACAAACCCTCAAAAGCAGTTACTATTATGCGAAAAATTTCCTGCATCAAGAAGAAAATATTCAAATCAAACTCATGCAAGTAAACTCTGCAATCTAATATCAACGAAATAAATATTCCTGAACCTTCATTAGATCATCATCGTATGGAGCCTCAGGAGCAGTAATTCTAGTAACTTCACTGATGCAAGATGCCACTGCAATTTTAACATCCATATCTGCATGCTTCAGTAGCTCTTCAGAAATCAATGCCTTTCTGGATGGCTCTAAAGCATTTAAAGTTGACCTTGTTGGAGATTGTTCCACCTTTGATAAACAACTCTCAACTTGCTGCAAAGCAAATTATA
Organism: Piper betle; assembly: GCA_033002965.1. Lineage (NCBI taxonomy): Eukaryota > Viridiplantae > Streptophyta > Magnoliopsida > Piperales > Piperaceae > Piper > Piper betle. The sequence goes on along the minus strand of JAURVB010009552.1, from coordinate 36,130 downwards.
AAGTAAAATAATAATTGAAAATTAGCAATATAATAGAAAAACAAACCAAGATAAAGTATGTATCTGCAAGGACAAAGCTGAACAAATATATTATAAAAATCCAATTTCCGAAGCATGCATAGTACAAAGGGACAGCAAGAGGATATATTATCGTCCAATCTAAACATAAATTTCCAAATAAATTACCATTCAAGAGTTTCTAAATCAGTAAGCTTTGCATTCAGTATAAACCTTTTATACAATGCTTGAAAATTATGTTAATGACTTTCAGGGTGTCATGCTTCGCATCAAATCATACGGCATGAAGGGAGACTCATATTGAAATATGATACAATTGAACTTTGCACAAACTTCTTGTCATTGTTAAGAATATGATCCTTATCAAGTGCAAATAAAGAATAAATGGCATGGGCCACACGCAATTCAATCACGTCTACACATGGACGTACCAATACAAAAAACACCTCACTCAGCGCAATACAACAAAGGCAATGTACACACATCCACATATAACTAAATCAAAATATAGCCGCTTGTATAACAAAATTTAGCCACTTGTACAACAAAAAAAAGCCTTATAAATCATTACATGTCTTATCTAAGGGGAATATTATAGGATATCGTATTAGTTCAAACTAAAGAAAAAATATCCAAGCATGCTACCCTCAAAACGTTAACAGCTTAATAAGTTTTGCCAACAACCACAAATTTATACAGAGAAAAGAGGGTAACAGAGACTCCGGTTCTAACATATAACCAATGTTTGTTTTTCAAATGTCCCATTGTACATTGATCAACGACATAAATAAAATCTACACAATGCCCCATCATATCCTTCCATCTCTTCTCCGACATGGTGGTACGGTAAAGGTCTGAACTTTCTCCCTTTTCAGGGTTGCATCGTCCACATTCCATCTCTTCTCCGGCATGGCAGTACAGTGAATTAGGTCAGGATGCATCATCCCCATCACAAGTACTGATGCAGCTCCCTCCTGCTGGCACCAGCCCTTCATACATTGCCTATGGTCTCTTCAGTGTTGTCAGCCATCAGCATTGGCACCATTTATATTTCCCACTCTATCACTAATGTATGTTGCCCACAAGGTCGCATAGCTGAAATGCCATGTAGCACATTTGAGAACGTTCCTTGCAACCAAAACCAGTACACCACCACCTTTCCAGGTTCCAAATAATTATTTAATTTACTCCAGTTTGGCCCTAATTGTCCAAAACATTTTACCCAAAGTATAAAAACTACACACCTACTCTAGTTACTTCAAGAAATCCTGAACTTGATTAAATCAAAATCCAAAGAGCCTCGGCTCACTTCCACTCAATTAGTTGACACTGAACAAATTTGCTAAATATCACCGTATCCCCTCTCAAATATTGCTCACCCCTGAACCCAACCTTTCGAGACAAATCAGAAAACATCTCTGGTTCAGGTCGAAAGTTGATGTGGCCAGAACCGGAGCAACAGACATGTAAAAGACGTTTGACAAAGGAGATGTCAAAGTTGAAAGTGGGGGATAGAATTGCAACTGCCTGGAGTTAATCCTAAAATTTTACAGACAGGTAAAATGAGATATAAAAAATAATTCTCCCTCACAAATCACATGATATTATCGAACGGCTGACAACATGATAGCGGACTCGTACCAAAGCCGAGGTCATGGTTACTCTCTAACCTCATTTATTTACTGCAATGCTTGAAAATTAGACACTATGAAAAACATCAGGTTCCATAATCCATATCAATTAGCAACACGTGAAGAGTGTCCTATTGACATACAATTCAACAAGTTGCAATTCACATAAACTTCTTATCATTCTCAATAATTTGTTATTTATATTGGGCAACTCAATCACATTTTCCCAAAGATGTACCAATACAATGTCCTCATACTCATACATAACCAAATCAAAATTTATTTACCTGCATATAAAAACATAAACCCTGAAACCCAAACACATATTCGCATAAACTTCTTATCATCGTTAATAGTTTGTTCCTTATCAGCTTTAAATCGTCACATAATTATTCCGGCAAATTGAACCTTAACCCACATGCGACCTAGTCACCACTTCCCACAAGACATACCGATACAATGTACACATCCACTATCCACACATATCCACAAATAACCAAATCAAACTTTAATTACTAATATATATAGAATCACAAACCCTAAAACCCAAACAAATACACATTCACATAAAATTTTATCATTATAACAATTTGTTCCTTACCAACTACAAATCAACACATAATTATTCTGACAGATTGAACCTAATCCCCCATGCAACTCAACATAACTTCCCACAGATATACCAATGCATTCTACACATCCACACATACCCACACATGACCAAATCATAAATTTAGTCACTCTGAGTATAAAAGCATAAACCCTAAAACTCAGTTAACACATATTTACATAACTTACTTATCATTTTCGATAATCTGTTCCTAATATCAAGCACAAATCATCCCATTGTTGATTTACAACATGCAACTCATTCACTATATCCACACATAACCAAATCAAAATTCATAAACCCTAAAACGGCATTACATGAACAAATCAAGTACAGAAACCAAAAAAAACGAAAAACATCAAATCAAGCACAATCTTACATCAATCCAATTAGGAGCACATATTCGCATAAAGTTCTTACCATTGTTAATAATCAGTTCCTCACCAACTACAAATCAACACATGATTATTCCAGCAGATTGAACCTAAACCCCATGCAACTCAATCACAACATCCACCCAATACACCAATACATTCAGCGCACGTCCACACATAACCAAAACAAATTTCCCAAAACCCAAGACCCATTACATGAACAAATCAAGAACAACAAAGGAAAAACTGAAGAACACCAACATCAAGCACAAATCTTACATCAAACAGATCAATGAGTACATATTCGCATAAACTTCTTATTGTTGTTAATAATCCGTTCCTTGCCAACGACAAATTAGCACATAGTTATTCCGGCAGATTGAAACTAAACCCACAGGCAACTCGATCACAACTTCCACAGATGTACCAATACATTCTACACACATCCACACATAATCAAATTGAAATATTTCATAAACCGTAAAACCCCATCACATGAACAAAATAAGTACAACAACAAAAAACAGCCTAAAACCCCCAAAATCAAGCACAAACCTGACATCGAGCGGATCAATGACCACATATTCGCACAAAACTTCATATCACTGCAAATCGACACATAATTTACTCCCGCAGACTGCACCTCATTCACAGCCTCCCATCGACAATACCAACACATTCGACACACGCCCACACATAACCAAAATCGAAATTTCATGAACCCCAAAACCCCATCACACGAACAAATCAAACACCAAAAATCGAGCACAAAACTTACATCAAGCAGATCAATGAGCTCGTCGACATCGGTAGGGGGATCGAACAGCCGCTCCCCGCCTTCCAGCAGCAGGCTCTCCAGCTCCGTCTCCGACATTGCTAACCTTCGCCTACCTTCTCATCCACAGATCAAAATCTGCAAACCCTCGTCAACATCATCATCGTCGTCGTCGCCGTCATCAACAACAACAAACCGTAGAACCGAGAACAACCCCAGAAACGCATTCGAAAAATGCGCACCGATTTTTTCGGGGGGTGGGGGTGCTGGTGTCCGTGGGTTCGACTCGTCGCCGCGTTGCGGTGGACAGTTCGCCAAGCGGCGTGCGTACGATCCACGCTTGGGACGGACCACTCGCCCATGCATATACAGGCTTAATTAATTATCAGGGGATGCCAAATCTAGTGGAGTTTTATTTTTATAAAAACAACTTTTTTATTATTAGATAAACTTTTTTTTATATTATCGGTGAAAAAATCCTTATTACTTGTAAAAATAATAATAAAATTTTTAAATACCCTCACTTACAAAATTAAAATGAATTCAATTAAACTTTTTTTAAAAATATGTAGGGATAGTTGGCACGGCTTTGATGGCCAAACCGGTTGTACAAGGCCGCCCTACCCCTATGGGTCGTGGGAACCTAATCTTGTAATACCTAAGTATTTTTTAAATATTAATTTTTCTTTTTAAAATGATGGTGTAAAATAAACAAATATGATTGCTCGGGCCATATTTGGCCTAGGGCAGCCGAATATGGCCCAATAGTCATTGTTCAACCATGGGCGACTAGGTTATTTTAAAGAAAAAGAAATTGTATTTTTCAATAAGGGGTAGTTAACTGATATAATAAATTCTTTCTTTTTGTAGTAATTATGCATGGTTTTCCCACCATCTAATAATATATACAAAAAATTTATCCTTTAATGATAAAATATCTTACAATCCACTTAAATTTGATTTATTTGTCTTGTTATCTATAAAAATATTTAAGATAATTTAAATTCAAATTGAGCTGAATGGGTTAAGATTCATGTTTTTGAAAACAATATTAACATGTCACGTGAATCATAGAACCCTGTTCGGTTAATACAAAATACATATATATATATATATACATATATATAAATATATATATAAATGATAATAAAATTTTAACCGGTGCATGCTTGTTATATTTTGTATTAAATTTAATCATAATTATCATCAAATAGGTTATTCATGTGTTCTCTAATGTACAAAAAAATTCTATTTTTCTTAAAATTTAAAAAAATTAATTACACATGAAAGAATACATGAGTAACTCACTCAAGAGTAATAATACTTATTTCATGATCTCACTTAGATGTAATTATAATTAATTTAAATACAAATAATTTACTTAATATTATTTTATAGGGTATTTGGTTCAGTTTTTTTCTTTGATTTTTCAAGAAATTTTGATTGCAAGAGAATCACCCCCTTGGGGCCAGCCCCCTTCCCCATTCTACTAAAAAAAATGGTAAAAAACTACAACAAACACCTATTATATAAAATATATTAAATATATTCACTTTTAGTAAACTTTATCATTTTAAAATTTTTATGTCATTTATACTAATTTCATGTCAAACGAAGACACCCTTGAAGAAAAAATACTTATTTAAATATCACAATCATTGCTTTCAAATGTGAACATGTGATTCAAGAGATCCCATGAATTTGATTTTGCATCAGGCACTATAAAGTTTGAAAACTTGTGACTCAGAGTTGACTGGGCAGGCTATGGAGTGGAGTCAACTCTTAGCCAACTTGGAATCATTTATAATAAACTTTCAATCAAAAACCAATATATATATATATATATAGAGCCGATTTCCTGCGCCAGAGGCAGGAAATCGGCTCTCAGTGCCACAATTTTCTGGGCCGTCCGATTACAAGGACGGCCCAGATTTATTTGTTTTTTTTTAAAATAATTTTAATTTGATCTAGACCGTCCGATTAGAAGGACGGTCCAGATGATATGGAGGGGCGGAGGCGGAGCGCCGCCGCCGCGGGCAGGCAGCAGCGGCCAGATCCGGCCGCGACAGGCCGGACCTAGCCGTCCCCCGACCAGATCTGGCCGGGGGACGGCCAGGTCCGGCCTGTCGCGGCCGGATCTGGCCGGCGGCGGCCAGATCTGGCCGCGGCTGCCCGCCCGCATCTGGCGGCGGCCAGATCTGGGCGCCCTCCCTCCCCCGCCACGGCGGCGGCGCTCCGCCTCCTCCCCCATGCCGCCCTCGCCCCGCCTCGCCCACCCCCCGGCCGGATCTGGGCGCCCTCCCTCCCCCGCCACGGCGGCGGCACTCCGCCTCCGCCCCCCATGCCGCCCTCGCCCCGCCTCGCCCACCCCCTTGCCAGCCAGCCGCGGCCGGATCCTGGCCGCTGGCGAAGGAGGGGGTGGTGGAAAATTTTTTTCATCAAATCTGGGCCGTCCGATCATAAGGACGGCCCAGATTGTCCTAGCGCAGGTAAGGGTTTCCTGCCTCTTGCGCAGGAAACCTTTACCTATATATATATATATATATATATATCAAATTATAACATAATATTCCATTTGATATTTGAAATTAATAAATATATCATTTATGTTACTTTAAACTATTGATTTAACTAAACTAAAAAGAAAATAAATGGCTTTTATAACATTTTTTACTTGACTTGGGAGAAACTTGGAGAGACTCGGTGAGTCAATCATAAATTTTGTCAATGGGGAGTCATTCAAGGAATTTGACTATAGGACATGTAAAGGGTTTAGGTCGAATATGACTATATCCATCTTAATTTGATCCGAATCCAAAAACTAAATCTGAATCCTAAAATATCCATTTCATTTACCATATTTGTATTTGATCTAACTCGATTAACTAAAATAATATTAAAATAAAAAATAATGAAAAAATATTATTTTAAATATTTTTAAAATATAATTTTATAAAATATCACTTATAGATCAAATAAGGATTAGATCACCTCAAATCCATATCCGATCTGAAAATTTTTTAATACATTATGTATCTAAAAATTCTAAGCCCAAATCCTATCCATAATTGTTTACGATTGGAAATAAACACGTCCGATTCGAATCAGCTTTACGGACATTAGATAGTGATGCAAGTTTTGAAGAATTGGATTTGGCATCAAAGTCATGAAGCTTAAATGTCGTAGGGTTGTTTTGAAAGTTTTCTTGACTTATTTGACTATTATCTTAGAATGTATTCTCTAGAAAAATCACTTACGGATATTAAGGTTGTCATGAACTCGTTTATTCGTTTTTTTAATATTTGAGTTAATTTAAGTTCGTGGGAATAGAAAAACCTTGATTTGGACATTAATCGAAGTACCCTATCTATACCAAAGGCATCGGGTTTCGCATTAATTGCTTGCACAGATACAAGATCTTATAAATCAAATTTGATATCATGTATTGTGAAGTTTACAGATTGTAGGATTGTAAAGTTATTTTGACACATTTGACTGTTTGTAATCATAAAAATACTACAATTCTAATTTGAATAAAATTATAGTATAAGTATGATAAATTATAAGAGGATCAATACACCTTGCACCGGAAGACTTCACTGATCGATTCCGATTGTTTCACATTAAGCCTTTTTTACGACGACTATCAAAGGCTATTGTATATTTTCATTCTTTGATTCTCAGCAATAATAGATAGAAATTATATAAAATAAAAGTGAAATAAGAGACTATTTTTATTAATTGTACATTTGTAACAATTTTTTCTCTTTAGATTGAATATCCAAATATATAAAAAATCTTGCTCATATTATTTAGGAAGGATGCATACCTTTTAGTTGAGGTGTATATACCTTTAAGAGGGGTGTGCAAACCTTTGGAAAGGTGCAAAACCCTTTAAAAGGGGTGCATAACCTACAATCAATAACCACATCGGACAATTGACTTGCCTACGATTTTTTAAGTATGGGCAAGACCTTACCGCCCACGGCTCAAATCTGCCAGATTTGACCAAATCTAGTAGCCCAAGGTTATAATTCTTTTTAGAACCTATTTCAACATAACTTTTTATTTTGGCTCACGTAAAACGTCTCTTCATTGAAACCCATGTCCAAGAGTAGTTAAGAGTTTGCAAATAAACAAAATATTCAATTGGAAAATTGTTTCAAGGCTGTCTTTGAATCGTGCATAAAATCTTAGGCCGTGTTAAATTGGTTTACAAACTTGCACTAATTTTTACAATTTATATTATTGATTCTTAGGCTATGTTAAATTGGTTTAAACTTTAAGGCTTTATATATTGATTTCTACTTGTTCACGGTCCAACGATTGATCGCAAAAATTTCAACAATAATAGGTAAGTAGGTAGCCTAGTTTTGTATCAACGATTCTGCCATTGGATTGGAATAATTACACTGAAATATAGAAGCAAATGAATACCCATGCACACACAGAAGTGTAAAGTGAATTACATTACAATGGCTATTACACAATAAAATTGTTATCGTCTGTCACGAGTCCCGTCAATAGTTCTATCGCAACAAAAGATTTACTTTTGATCCAAAAAATGCCTGTATCAATAATTATGATCCCACATATACTTAAGAAGTTTATATTACAAACTTTATAATTCTTTTGGTATGCATAAAGCATCTGTGAGCGAATAAATGCACGCTTTCAAGATTAAAAAAATGTAATGAATTGTTATTAAGATTGCTTGATATCAGTTAGCGCAGATATACTTATATCATCGGCATGGAGAAAATATAGTTCTCCTTAGAAATTATATAACTATTATTTTTTAAATAGGAAAAAGTTATCCTCATCATCTAATTGTCCTTATATCAAAATATCCACACTAGCTGCTGGTAATAATTTTTCACTATTTTTAACGTAAATAAAATATCCTATCCATTTGGGCAATTTAGTGACTCACTGTCTGCCCTATAATCCAATAACCTTTTATTATTCAAAGAAAAATTAGTTATATGGGTTTCCAACTAAATTGGCGATGTAAGGAAATTACTAGTCATTAAATATTTATGATGATAATTTTAAAATTTTGATAATGAATAGGCTTTATTATCATTATATATTTAAATACAACTAAATTTAATCAAAAGACTTATAACAGATAATTATTCTGTATTTATTCGGGGAAATATGCATTCATATTATAATTATACATTATTAATAATAATTATAACTAACCGTTACTGATTTTTTCCATTTACCTGTGCTTAAGTAGGGTTTATAGCTCTCGTTAGACCTTAATCTAGTTCATAAAACCCGACCGCTTCTCCCCGTCACCCTCCTTCTTTACGGCCCGCTACGCCGCCGCCGCCACCAACTCCGCCGCCCCACCAACGCCCCAGCCATGGCGGCTGAGTCGGTGCTACCGGAGTCCGGCGCGTCGAACTTCCCCTTCCCCCGCAGAATCGAGTTCTTGCCGGCGAGGAAGCCGTATTCTTCGATGTCGAAGGGCGATTTCCATCTCGAGACGCTCAACCCGGGGTACGGCGGCTATGCGGCGGCCAGAGCCCGGAAGCGGCCGAATGTGGCCGGCGAGCTCGCGGAGCTCGGGATCGACGTTATTGACTTCGGGATCGCTTTTCGGAAGATCGTGAGTTGCCCTTATTGGCATCCATTTTTTGTGCTGTGTGGCTGTTTTTGATGCTGCAATTTGTGATGGTGGTGGTTGATTTTGGTTTGGGGGATTGGAAAGTAGTTGAATTTATTGTCGTTGTTGGAATTTTTCTGGTGCAGGGTGCGGGATTGCATAATCTGGGTAACACTTGCTTCCCCAATTCCGCTCTTCAGTGTTTAACATATACAGAGCCATTTGCTGCCTACTTGCAGAGTGGAGAGCACAAATCTTCCTGTAAGTTGTTAAAATTTTCATTTTTTATGAAGAGATGTAGACATGATTGGCGTATCAGTTTCTTGCAACATGGATAATAGTATTGTTTGTCACTAGTGATTGTTTTTATGGTGATATTTCAATCTTTGGTGATGGTAGGTTTTGCTCCAGATAGTTATTTTCTGGTTTCATTTTCTGGGACGAGGTGAAAGAAGTAGTAGTCATTTGTCCACTTTCCCAACAGAAAGTGCAGATTGTTGTATTTGTTTTGGCATGGATTATTACTAGATTCCTATTGGTGTCCAAGTTCTGACATGGACTTTTCAACAGAAATTGGACTATTGTCCATGCTTTGACACGGATTGGTAGTAGATTCTTATTGTTGTCCATGTTTTGATATGAACTTGCGTAGTGTAGATTATTGTCTTTGTCGTCTCATGGATTGTTAGTAAGTTCCTATAGCATCCGTTAAAGGATGTTGCTACGTAAGAGGTATTTCATTTTGAGTTTAAATATATGTATGGAGGTACACATCCAACTTCCAAGCAGCAACTATCTCAAATCTCACTAAAATGGCTAACAGGTCCTGCACAAGTTATAATCGATATACTTCTAGCTAGACTACTTCAGGAACAGATGCCATTCAGTTAAACTAACTCCTAAGGCAGCAGGACACATGCTTTCCAAACCTTATTTACAAGTATTACTCAAACCAATAGCTACAATCCTCCCTTCTTATCTTGAATCCTCTACAATATCCTTTGATTTAGTTTATAGGAACTTCCAACAAATAACAGTTGTCAGAAGAAATTTCATCCTTTGAGTGACTTTAGTTTCGATCTTCATTTGATTCAAATGAAAAGAGTAGTGGGTGCACAATGCAAAATCCAACAACTAACATATAGAACTGGAACTAGAATCACTCATGGTATGGATTAGTATTTTGATTTGTTTTTTAATGTATTTTCTTCTGTAAGTTAGTTCCCAAATGTTAGCTAATTAGCTCCTGCATATCAGTTGTTAATTTTGTATTTTAACTTTGAGCTGTAACAGCTTTTGTAACTTCAAATATCTACAAATTAAGTACGTAAGGATAAACTGTTGATTGCCTCCTTCCATCATTATTTTGTATTTTCTACGATTCAAATGGTAAGAATCATTATAATCCTCATTAACAGAGTGTGTACAAGGCACAATTATGGGGATACTAGAGAGGCTTTAGGACTTGAAAATTAACGGAAAAGACAAAGATATTGATAGGAAGTGGGTGGGCTGATTTTGTCCCTGCCACATGTTTGTTTAGCTGGAGATGAGTCTATTATGGGGATCCTAACTTGTATAGCTTAACACATTACTATGGTGGTCGTCAGATATAAGTTTACTGTTGAGCTTATTTTAAATTACTCTCTCATATTGTTGTTTAAACTTTTAGTTTCTAATTGCTTGATGGTCCTGGCTAATTTTGAAGGTTACACAGCAGGTTTTTGTGCATTATGTGCAATCCAGAACCATGTCAGGAATGCACTACAATCTACAGGGAAGAATTTGCGGTGTATCCTTCAAAATAATTTAATGTGCAAAGTCGTTTTAGTATTTTTTTTTAATTTATTTATAGCGAGCCAATTACTACTGCAGGTTGGAGACTTGAAGTACACTCTTTATGGTGTCTTAGTTCATGCTGGATGGAGTACCCACTCCGGCCACTATTATTGCTTTGTCTGTACTTCTAGTGGGATGTGGTACACTCTGGATGACAACTGTGTATGTGAAATTTTGTTTGAAGTCCTGCATTTTCACAATTAATCTGTTGATTGATCTTATACATTTTGTGGAAAATTACAGGTTTTTCAAGTTAGTGAAAGGACGGCGTTGGAGTAGAAGGCCTACATGCTGCTTTATATCTGTGATCGAAGGAACCAACTTTCTAAGGTGCCCAAGGCAACTAAGGATATTGCGGCCAGTACGATTGTTGAGAAAGTACGACCTGCTGTTGCCATGGATTCAAAACCTTTTGGTGAGCAAAGTCAGATGAATAACGCAGTGAAGGCTGGCCAGAATACGTCAGGTGACCTTCTTTCTACCAACCATTTTTATTTATTAATCACTGACAAAATGGTTGAGAAAATGTCGAGAGAAACTGATACTTCAGAACCTGTGGTAAAAAAGTCTGAAACATACAAAGCTCTGACAGTGAACGAATCAATGTCAAAGGAAGTGCAGTTGAAAATTTCTCATTTAACTGAGCAAATGCCAAACATCACTGCAGTAAAGGACTTAGATTCTTCTTCAAAAGCAGAGAGTCCGGGGACGCAAGTGGATCAGCAAAATGTTGCACATTTGTCTTGTCAGCCTTCTATTGTGGTATCTGGTTCAGTTTCATCCACAAAAGTAAGAAGTAAAGAGGCGCAAGTGGCTGAACAGATTTTCAGAGATGAATCTTGTCCTCCCTCTATTGAGGTATCTAATTCATTTGCACCAGCTGTGAAACGTATTTACCCTTATTATCTTCAGGACAAGGACTGAGTTTGATTTCTTCATGCATCTGTCTGAATATACAGCATTCTGGTATATTGCATATGAAAGAATTGAGTGTCATGAGCACTGGTGAAGCTTATACTTCAGGACTTGGGAAATGTGAGATACAGAGTGGGGAGCTTTCGACTGAATATGAGGTCAAAATGAAAGAACCATATAATCAATCAAATGGTCATATTGAGGTAGTTGTTGTTTTTTCTGAATCTGAAGTTATTTGAAGGCATTGTTGATCTGGATATATGCGTAGGAATGCTAAAATTTCCTTGTTTTCCTGTCGAGAAGTGGTATCTTTTTTTGACAGTTTTATACTGATTTTTTTAATCAACAGTAGAATAAGAATTTCTCCCAAACTGTAGGTCGTCTTGTAAATTTTATTCTTAAAATTCTTTTATCTAAATTATAGTTCCTACATATATTCTGAGATTGTTATTCCTGTTTTAAAATTCTAGAATGATTTCAACGGTGAGAAAAAGTTAAGTGGAGCCAGGACATGCATGAAAGATGATATTGCAGATCAGAAGGTAGAGTACATTGCGGCAGACAAGGTCGCTGTAAATTCTGGTGCGGCTGGTGCCCTTGTTTTGGATGCTAATATAAGTGGCTCGCCTTAGCTGCAGGAAAATGTAGGATACACTATGCCAGCTACTCATCTTATTGTTTCGAAGAAACTGTTTTTTTCATCATTGGCTGTACGGAGAAAGAAGAATCATAGAAAACTCAACTTCAAGCAGTCGACAAATATGAAAAAGGCCAAGAATGATTTGATGGAGGAATCCTCTTTAAATGATCAGGAGACTTCTACATCTGAAACTCACTAAGTTAATGAATATGCAGATGTCTCTTTGAAGAAGAGAAAGCATCTTAGGAAAATGAAGCAGCATGTTAAAGCTCCTTTTAATGATGACAAAAGGGCAATGGAAAATGGTTCTTTGTTTTCAGTTCCTGAAACTATGGGACACTCAAAAGACGGAAATAACTTCTTTATGGAACAGATCCAATCAACTGAACGCCATGTCTGCAATAATGGCGGAGCAAGTGAAAATGTAGTGACCTTGATGCTTCAAGGCTTGGAAGAGAGGAGTGGTAAGATCTTTTCTCTGGAACTCCTTGGTGTCTTCTGCAAATTAGCTCTTGGGTTACTACTGCCTTTTTTTATATTGTAATCTCTTTTTTGTCAAAAATCATTTTCCTCATAGTGGAGGTTGGTTTATGTTTTGTTCATCTGCATGGTGTATTGACATTGACAAATAACAAGGATGTTTGTTAATGTGCAGTAGCTTGATGGGATGGTATTGAGGTGTCATCAACGGAAGTTCTAGGGGCAGTGGGACCACAGATGAGCAGCATTGGTTATGTTACTGATGCATGGAATGAGATCTCCATCTCTTTTTAAAAAATTTGGACAGAGGATATCATGTTACTTGTCCACTATCTTATCAAATTTTCTTTAGCAGTTAAAGATAGCAAATGACACGAAATCCTTGCTGCCGATCCCGGTCTAACTAGTGAAAGATGGTGGTTATGATGATGATGCGAAAGGATAGCAAATTTAGTTTCTTTTTATTCAATAAGGATGATGAATTGATATTTGAAAATGATTGCAGAAAATTTAATGAAGTAGATTGAATGTGTCATCATTGGTGTCTGTGTTAAATTAATTCTTCTAAGCCGAAGTTGTTGCAATAGGGAGCATGGCATGGATTTAGATGTAGATATTCCAATTTACCGTTGGATATATAAGATATGCAAAGGCATGTGTCAAAGTTCGGATAGTAATCATAGCAATGTAGGGCTGTAAATGGTTCAGTTACGGTGGTCAATAGCATTTACTATAACCATTTACAGCTGTAAATGGTTCAGTTACAGTGGTCAATAGCATTTACCATAGCCATTTACCATTTCAAAAACTTTTACCATAACCAAGTCATTAACCAGGTTTATAAGATTCTGCCATTACCAAAGTTTTCACCATTTTGCCATCATTTAGATGGTTAATATACAATTAAATTTTTATCGCTTTATATATCATAAACTCAGCTATATTAATGAGGTTAAAAATTACAATTATCTAAAATACTTTCTCAGCCACAAAATATAAGTTGTTCTAACCATCCAAAGTATGGTAATCTAATATTATAAATTAGAAAATAAATAAATAAATAATCTAAATTAAGTAAATTCACTAAAATGATACTTGGACAATTAAAAGTTTCAAGATTAATGTTGAGGTAGAAATGAGTTTTCTAGTTGCATATAAAATAACTAAATAATATTTGGTTAAATCAATAAATTGGTTACAGTTGAGCCTTGTATCATTTCCATTTATATTTGAAGCCGGTTCGGTTAATTTAAACGAGTTTTTCATCATTTTTTTCATGCAGTGAATAAGTCCTTCACCATTTTTGTTCCATTTAATTCAGAACAGCTGGTAAGTCGGTTATTTGGATGACCATTTACAGCCAAAGTGCTGACCTTAAAATGAAGTAAATGACAAACTCTTGGTCTGTGAAGTTCCACAGTTCTTTAACATTTTTCCATGAGAGTGACAATTTTTTGTGTAGAGATATATGAGATTAGTAAGATTTATGATGAGTGGGGCAGCTTTATGTGAAGAGAAAGCAATGGTGAAATAAGCATCTTAAATGTAGTTTTTTTTTTTTGCAGCTCAAAAAGTTCCTTACAATTGGAAGTAGTAATATTTGAAACGAAATACTTTGTTTCTCTCTTGTAGCATTTTTTCTTCATTGTGGACCATAGATATATATATATATATATATATATATATAAATCTTTGTATGTATTGGCAGGGATGAAGAATATGCCGAGGAAAGAGAAGGAAGGTGAGAAAATTGGGTAATTTATTTGACAATCAAATCCTTTCCAAGAATTTGCTACAGAGAAAGTAGAGTCAAAGAAGAAAGTGAAACATCACAAAAAACACTGGAACTCTAGACGTCATTGGAGAAGTTCAGTTGAGGCGTTAATGCACTTGTAATGAGATTGCACAGCTGAAGCGGTCAGCTCTATCCTGTTTTGAGAACTGGTTTGCCCAATGATCTTTGCAAGGAAACCTTATTGTAGGAAGATGTATTGCAGTTCATCGAGCTGTGCAAGTTGTGTGACGTATCTTTGAGAAATTGTTAACATTATTCTCTTGTAATTACCATCGGCTGTTGCAAGGAAACCAATTGGATGACCTGCCATTGCCTAGGATTTGTTGAGCATGCCTAATTTGCAGGCTGATGTAGTTTTAGGCATTGTTTTGTGTTCTTGATTTTGGTCAAATCTAATGGGAAGATGCTATTGATGGCAAATTTATCTGGGTTTTGAATCAGTTTTCCAACTATATACTTTTGTGTTTTTCTTTTTTCTTTTTTTACTGATTTACCATTCTCTATTCAAGGACATGAACCTTTACATAAATAAGTTGGTTTTTGTATCATCACTTTTACAGGGCCCATCAAGTTTTACACGCTTTGCCATTTTCTGAATGAACATGTAGATCTTTTAGATATACTTCAGCGTGGGGCAATTGACTCAAGTCAATAGAAAGTTGTGTTTGTTATAACAATGTGACATTCACATTGCATGGCTGTTGATTTGTTGGTAATCATCCACCACCATGTGTGCTCAATAAACCTGTTCATTGGAAGTGGCTGATGGTGAATAATCTCTAATTAGCCTCCAGATTTTGAATTTCACTAATTTAATATGCTATCAATGTGCATTATTAAAAAATTGGTTATTTGTTATGGACAATCCTATGAGAAATATCTGAAATCCCGTGACAAATACTAATTTGTCACGGATTTTTGTCACGTTCTAGGGTAATTCGTCCCAAGTGTTTGTACAATTTGTTTTGCTATACCTCTTTATTCTGGGCACACCCTAGTTCTTTTTGTAAGAGTTTGTGTATCAAGTTAACCATTGCGCTTTCTAGACGTCGTTGAATAAATGAACCAACAGGAAGTCAACATCCAACTTTGGAAGGAAGCCGTGACAGATGGTGCCAAAATTAAAGACAATTTTGTGTCTGATTTTTATGCAGAAGTATGTGTCTGAAATCTGAAGAAGCAACACTTTCAGTATTTGTCAAACTTGATCTGATTCAGAAATCAGAAGTGACCCGGAGATGGAATGTAGGAATACTCTCTTGCAAATATTGGTAAACAAAAACAAAAACAATATGGTGCATGGTAGATTTTGTTGAATCCGGTAGTGCTTTTGTTGACACCGGTGGGGGATGAAAGCGCCAAAGTTACTAAAAAGTAAAAAGTGAGCGTGCCAAAGTCGCGATGGTCACGTACACGTTAAGCCTAAGCTACAACGGGATCTTGGGTGAGTTTACCTCCGAGATAGAATAGCCTAATTATCTACCACTTTCTACTTGAGGTGGGCATCGGCCGGATAGACATCGGACAAGTTATTATCCGCGTTTGTCAGAAATTTATTGGACAAAACTTGTCCGATGAACTAATGTCCGTCTTGTCCGTCGGGCCCGAACAATGTCCGTGGACGGTCTGAAATCAAACCCAACTTCCAAACCCTAATATTGAAAATTCATACCGCCGCCACCGCCTCTTCTGCAGCGTCCTGCCACCGCCCTCTGCCGCAGGCTCTTGCCGCCGCCCTCCCCCACCCTCCCCTTGCCTCCGCCGAACTGCCACCGTCTGCGACTGCACGGGCTCCGCCACCCTTTGCACGCCGTGTTCGCCGTCACCTGCCTCTGCTCCCCTGCTTGCATCGCCTGCCGGACCGCCACCCTCTGCTCGTGTCTCTGCCACCCTCTGTGCACCGTGTGAAAATCCATTGTCGCCTGCTTCGGCCGCCCTGCGTCCGCCGCTCCAGCCTTCGCCACCGCCTGCCTCTGTCGGACTGCCAACCTCTGCACGATGTGTAAACATCCGTCACTGCCTGCCTCCGCCGCCGGACTGCCGCCGCGACACCGCCTGCCTCTGCCGAACCGCCGCCTGTTGCCGCCGTGTGTATATTTGTTGATTTTTCTTAAGTTTAGTTTATTTTATATCTAGGATTAATTGTTATTATTTTATAAGGTTAGATTATTTATACTTGGATGATAATGTAAAAAAAATTGACACTAACGAAATTGTGTAGTGATTGAGCTATAAAAATTTGTGTAATTGTTTGGTGAAGGAAGTTTGCATCTTGAAAAGAATAGGTACTATCAAAGTGTCAATTAATAATATTTGTTGATACCACTTTTATAAATAAAATTAATTTACACTAGTTATGACATTTTATAATTATAATTTGATTTTTTTCACAAATGGATCATGCAAGTTCATTACTAAATGTAAATGAACAAAGTAGAGATGGAAAAGATAACAAAATTTGATTACTAAAGAAAGAGAATCTCTGGATGGTGCAAATTGTTGTTAACATTAATTTATAAAATCTGCCCTGTTCTTTTCTATACCAAACTTTAGCTTGTTTAAAGTTGTAGTTTTCGAATCTACTTTTTCTTTGAAATGTTTCGTTACCTGAGATGTTAGTACTTATTAACGAATGAAACCAACACACCTGATTAACTGTTCACTCACATTTGCATGAGAACAGATGCATCATTGTCATCTTTTTATGCCATTTCACACAGGAGATTGTTGGGTCTTAACTCTCAAGTATTTTTGGCTTATAATAAGAGTAACTTTTATCCTATGTATGTCATTTTTTATTATTTAAGATATTAAATATCAATTTTATGTATGAACTTAATTAATTTATTGTATATGACATTTTATAATTTTTATAAACTATAATATTAGCCTTACAAATGTTGATAATATTATATTATTGATGTAAAATATCGGACATTCGGCCAGACAAAAAAATATCCATGTTTGGTTTATTTTAATTCGGCCAAATTCGGTCATTCAAATTCGGTTGGACATGCTTCGGACTTCGGACAAACGGACCAATTCGGACGTCCGCGCCCACCCCTACTTTCTACTGGGGGTGTTTAAAAACCATATACATCCATGTCATTCATGCATCCTTGTCCATATATAAATTACGGGCCGTCCGCACGGATTGCAAACGCTTTTGCGGACACAAAAATAATGCCGATAAAAAATATGGTCACTTACAGAAAGTTAACCTTCAAAGAACTAGTATAATTAATTAGTAAAAGAAAATTATATATAGGGATTCATTTATTAAATGTCTTAATATCAGAAATGGCTAATATTTAAAATTATTAA
Organism: Piper betle; assembly: GCA_033002965.1. Classification (NCBI taxonomy): domain Eukaryota; kingdom Viridiplantae; phylum Streptophyta; class Magnoliopsida; order Piperales; family Piperaceae; genus Piper; species Piper betle. Next base: position 18,112 of record JAURVB010009552.1, on the reverse strand, counting down.
CAATATTTAAATTTAGTTATTCATCTAAATTTTGTAGCTATACTTTTTTGACTTACACAAAATTACTCTCATCATCTAATCCTTTTTTTAATCTAAAGGATTACATTTAATATAAATAAATTATACAACCGTTTATTTGTTTCGGGATAAACAAACAAGATTCGGGTAAAGCGGGTCGACCCGTTGTTTATTTTTATTTATATACATTGAGGTGGGAACCGTCGGCATCTGTCCCACGTGGATTCGGTGGGGCCCGAAAAGCACTTTTCTGCGAGTGGCGGACAGAGAGATTGGGCCAGTTCGGCGACACGCGGAGGTTTATTGCACGTGCACGCGTCACGTTCACTCCTGGCAGTTTAGATGTGTGGGACCCGCAATTTATAAGCTTGTTTCTCTGCTCTCTTATTATTTATTATTTTTATTTTTGAAAAAAATAATATCAATATCTGGATTTCAAATTTTTATTTTAAAAAATAATTAAAATGTCAAATTTATTTTTTTCCCCTTGGTATTTATAAGCTACTTTGGTGGTTGACAAGTGGTACAGTCAAAAAGTGTGTAAAAATGAGCTTAAAACACATGCCCCCTCTTTTACCCTTTTTTAACAAAGTATTCCATAATAAAATATTAAATTGAAATTATAAATTATGTATAAATATAAAAATAGAAGAGTGGTGTGAGATTACTTAGTTTAGTCTTGTATGTAATATTTAATAGAATAATATTATGTTTATAAGTGAGAATAAACTTGTTTTAGTTAATTATTTTTAAAGAAATAATTTAGTCCTATTATATTTTATTTTATTTTTAATTAAGGAGTAAAATATGTACATACATATTGAGTTTGGTTCTCAAATAAATTTTTGGGTATCAAGTAACTAGACATCAATATTTGTATTCGAATATGATGAAATTTGAATATTTTATTGTTTGTATTTATTACTAAAGCCATTATATTCATTGTCATTATTCACATATTGTCGGGCCCAACTTGATTCAAAAATTTTAACCTAATTTGACGAACAAAACAATTCAAATAAAAACAATTGCCTCATTTCTTAAAGATGTTTTTAAGAAGCACGTTTGCTAAAATGCTATCTATTTGATTTAGATAAATATTATATCAAATTTATGACATGTTAAATATTCAGGGAACAATGCACATCAAAATCGAAACCTATTATAATATGTTCCAAAAGAGTCAAATCTGACTTCAATAATGTAATATCGAATATCTAAGCATCTCTACATATAGTTTTAATTTTAAATTTTATTTTTCATTCTAAAAATTAGACTAGCTAATTCGGCTTCATGAACATCTAAATTCAAATTAAAATAGTTTCTTCATGCCTAATACTACTTTCTAGTGTATGAATAATGTTTATTTGTTTTATATAAAATAAAAGATGATTATTATTTTGAATAATGTAATTGACTAAATTGTAGATATGCACAACTTTTATTATCAATCATTATACGTATATAGTAAGAAATATAAGTTATTTTTAACTCAATATTTATGTTATATTTTTAAATAGAATTTTTTTGTATAATTAAGAATATTTTGTTGATTTTTTAATTGTATTAGAAATTCAGGTGTGTAGTGAAAGAGAAGGGGTGTGTGTCTTGGGGTTAGTATATAAAAATTCAAAAATATATAGTTCAGATTCATTTAAAACAAATTAGTAAATTTATATTTATGTAAAATAAATCGATTTCTATTTATTTTTTAAATTAAAAAAATTAAATTAATGTTAATTTTGTGGTTCATATTAGTTTGTATGATATCCGTATTTATTTGCATGTCTGTTCACGCCCACAGAAATTTTGCGGACGGACATGGACGACGTCTGTAAATAATTTTGCAGACACAAACATAGACGGTGTCCACAATAATTTTATGGACACAAACATAAATGGATATGACCAAAGGAGTGTTTGTCCATGTACACCCACCCCTACTTCTTATAATAAAGAAGTTGATCACTAGAATGCAAAAAAAATGGTTGTCTTGTTCATTTAGAGACAAAAACTTAAGTAGAGGTAATCTCTACGATTGTTACCAATGATTAATAAGAAATCAATGATGAATGCAAGTAGTTAACTACAATATAGGTAAAATCGAATGAGACTTATTGACTAAAACCAATTTATATTTATTGTAGTTAAACCAATTTATAAATGACAATCCACAAATTAAAGTATCAACCAACACAATTTACCATTTGTGATACAATAACCCAAAAAAATTAGATAATATTTTATATAAAAGGTATCCAACAAATTTGAGGAGTGGCAATTTTCTTTGGGTGCCCATTGCATGCACTGCCCAATAAGTAGTATGAGAACCAACAAGATGAAAGATGTCACAAGTAGCATGGTAAACAATAGATCTTTCTTGAGGAATACCTTATTATATAATTACTGATAAGATGTGTCATGCATGATTTTTATTAGAGATAGATTTTAATTTTATTGAAATCCTCGTTAAATAATGAGATAAATTATGATTATTTAATTATCTGAGATATCAAAGATACACTCCAATTTTAAAGATAGATTTTGATTGAAAAATAAGATAAATTATATAATGATTTGATTTATTTTTTATTGTATTTTGGTCAGTTGAATCTCCTACTTTTCATCATAAACTACTTTTGATTCTCCTTTTATCAATGTTTTAAATTATTATTAATTACTTCATTTGTTGGCTAAAAGTTTCAACCATTCAATGAATGATCACTAGCCAAAGGGTGTTACTATTTATTCGGTAACCGCTACCTTTTCACTTATACGTAAATATGCGCCTAATGGTGAGAAGGCAATGTTTAACATTTATATTTTCGTACTTTTTGTTCATTCTTAGGTCATATTATTCTTCAATTAACAAGGGAAAATATTGACATATTGAAGTGCAGAAGTTATTATTTATGTGAATAATAAGGACTTGATTAAATTTTCATGTCACTGCAAATAACTTGCTTGTAACAATTAGTTGAATGATAGGCAGTTGGCACTTTGAACAATACAATAAATAATCTGACCACGTTTAACTAACATAGGTCAGATTTTTTCAGAAGCCAATGACAATAAATTAAATAATCTTACAGACAAATGCTGCAGCTATCAGAATGAAACAGAAAAAGAGAATTGCCCATAAGCTGCTCACTGATCTTGATCATTAGCGAGAGTGTTGCACTGCCGCAATGGCAATGCTCTACATTGTATTTGATTACTCTATTCACTTTGCTTGAGCCTTGATGCAAATATTATCATCAAACTGGCGTGGAAATGACCCATATGATTATTATCATGACTATACTCCACTGGAAGAAGAAATGAGTTTCAAATTACAGACTCTTCACCTTCACTCCACCAGCCAACAATCACTACTCTTTCCCTCTATCTGCTCATGAGTCCATCCCTCCACCAGCCTGTTGTATTGATCTCGCCAGCAATGGCCTGCATAATTGTTCCTTTTCATTTTCAACACGACACCATTCTATAGAAAAAAGTTGCAAAATACATCATCAAATGAAATTTGTTGATGAAAAATGCAATAGACTTGAATGTTTATTGAATGCTAAAATTAGTCTGTCTGATATTAACTGCTCACCAGTTACCAAATAGCAAGTAAAGTAGTAATGTTTCTGGCGTACATATATTTACAAAGAAAGTGACATTGACTTTTGTGTATCAGGGTTGGTCTATATCTTAGTTTTACGCCACTGATCAAGTCAAGCCATGCTTCTCGTCTTCTTCAATCTGCATTAACATGACCCAACTTCAGCATTCAATTTCTGCTACACTTGTGATATCTCATCTATGATATAACTATACAATCTCATTTCCCTACTTATAATATAAATCTTTGAGCCAAACACCTCTTTCTTTTGTGATTCTTATCATCTTCTTTCCTCACCAAACCCCCCAAAAGAGAGAATAGAGCTTCTTTTGAGCTCAACATTTCTCTATTCTGGGTTATGAGATAGAGGTCATAGTCATATATTTCTCCCAACTAACACATGATTTGTCAACGTGTGTGCAATTGAATAACTACATTGTTGGGCTTATCACTCATGTATTCAAATCTTCTTAGTTGAAGAAGTCTGAGAAACATTCTGCATTTCTGACATGGGTATTGGTTTGCTTGGCCGGTTTCTGGCTTTGCTGCTCATGTTTGAGCTTTCATTTTCTCAAGATCCTAACACAGATGGGTACTTTGTTTCAAACTTCATACAGATTTTACTTCCTCCATCATCAAACTATGATTTCTCATCTCCTGTCTGTTCATGGAAAGGAGTTTCTTGTGATTCCCAACAGCATGTAACACAGTTGTTACTTCCCAGCTTAGGCCTTTCCGGTCGGATTCCTGATAGCACCATTGGGAAACTGACCATGCTTCACTCTTTAGACCTTAGCAAAAACAAGATCGCTGGTCTTTCTAATGATTTCTGGAGCCTGGGTTCTACTCTCAAAAGCCTCAATCTTTCCAACAATCAGATTAATGGTTCTCTCCCTAACAATATGGGCAACTTTGGTTTGTTGGAAAGCTTGGACTTGTCCTGGAACCGCTATTCTGGTGTAGTACCACTGGCCATCAGCTCTCTATTTTCTCTGCAGGTACTTATTCTCAGTGGGAACAGTTTTGATGGGAAGATTCCGTATGGGATTGTAAACTGCAAGAATCTTGTGCTGGTTGATCTCTCTTCCAACAGTATAAATGGAACCATTCCTGCCGGGTTGGGAGCTGCATTTGCAAACTTGGCTGAGCTGAATCTTGCAAAGAACAAGCTATCTGGTAGTATATCTGAAATCTCAGGTCTGAAGTCCTTGACAAGGTTGAATCTCTCTGATAATTCCTTTCGGGGTTCAATGAAGAGTGCTTTTGAGAAGACAAAGCAGGTTCTGGATTTGAGCAAGAACCAGTTTGATGCCAACATCTCTGAGGTACAACTCAACTCAGGCTTTAACTGGTTTACGTTGGAGTTCCTGGACTTATCTCAAAACCAACTCAGTGGAGAGATTTCCCTTGATTGGAACAAATCTCAATCCCTCAAGCATCTAAATCTTGCTTACAACAGATTTTCTCAACAAAACTTTCCAAAGATAGAACAACTCTCAGGCCTTAGCTATCTCAACCTGTCTGGAAACAATCTTCAAGGCTCAATCCCAAATGAAACTGCAAGATGGCTTCCCAGACTCACAATTATAGACCTTTCTGTTAACAACCTCACTGGTAAATTCCCATTCCAGCTGCTTCAGAAGTTGCCTCAAATGGAGAATTACAACTTCTCCTACAACAGCTTTACTCTCTGTGCTTCAGAAATATCCCCCAAGACATTCAGAGCTTCCTTCTTTGGGTCTCAACAGGACTGCCCAATAGCTGCAGACCCTGACAAAACTAAGAAAGGATCAAAACACAGAGTGCTCACGCTTGTTTTCGTTCTTGTATTTTCAGCTCTTTGTTTTGCTCTGGGCTGTTTGTGCCTGGCACTTGCTTGCCGTAGAAAGAGCAGTCTGTGGACAGTCAAGCAAACTCCCCACAAAGAAGAGCAGAGTCTATCTGGTCCCTTCTCATTTCAGACGGATTCCACAACTTGGGTAGCAGATGTCCAGAGTGCAACGTCTGTTCCTGTGATCATCTTTGACAAGCCTTTGTTGAATTTCACATTTGCAGACCTCTTGTCTGTGACTTCCCATTTTGATAGAGGAACTCTGCTGGCAGAAGGAAGGTTTGGACCTGCTTATAGAGGCTTTCTACCGGGAGGTACCCACATTGCAGTGAAAGTTCTGGTTCATGGTTCCACCATGACTGATGAAGAAGCTGCTAGGGAGCTTGAATATCTTGGTCGAATCAAGCACCACAATCTTGTCCCATTGATTGGACACTGCTTGGCAGGTGAGCAAAGAATTGCAATCTATGAGTACATGGACAACGGGAACTTGCACAAGCTCCTACATGATTTGCCTCTAGGGGTGCCATTGGATTGGAGTGATGATACATGGGAAGAGGGTGGCAATGGTGGGCATGATCGTTTAGGGTCTTCTCAAGGTGTAACCACTTGGGCATTCAGACATAAGATAGCTCTTGGAACAGCTAGAGCTTTGGCTTTTTTGCACCATGGATGATTTCCCCAGATCATCCACAGAGATGTCAAAGCTAGCAGTGTTTATCTGGGTCCAGAGCTGGAGCCTAGATTGTCAGATTTTGGGTTGTCCAAGATCTTTGGAAGTGATCTTTCTGATGAACTGACAAGAGCATCACCTGGGTATAGTCCTTCAGAGTTGGTTAGTGTCGATGGGATGGGGACTGCTACTTCAAAGTCCGATGTCTATGGGTTTGGGGTTGTGTTGTTTGAATTGATGACAGGGAAGAAGCCAGTAGGAGATGAGTATTCTGATGAGGAGGCAACATTGGTGAGTTGGGTGAGGGGCTTGCATAGGAAGAACCAAGGATCAAGAGCTATTGAACCAAAGATTCGTGATACAGGCATGGAGGAGCAAATGGTGGAAGCCTTGAGAATTGTGTTCCTTTGCACTGCTGATTTGCCTTCCAAAAGGCCAGATATGCATCAAATTGTTGGGTTGTTGAAGGATATACAACCTGGGCATGGTAATTAGAGAATTGATAATTATAAAGATCACCAATCTCTCTTTCTTTCTTTTAACTTGATTGGCTCATTTGCTTGTTGATTTAATTTTTATATCGGTTGTGATTTTACACTTCTATGAAGATCATCCTTTTGGTATTCTTTGATGCATGGTAGTAGATCATGATGTACAAATTGTTGATAATCTATTACTCACATAGTAGTAAAAACAGACATGAAAGATTGGGGTTTTAACTTGTGAGAAGATCATCTTGTAAGTCCTTGTCTTTGAGAGCGTACTTTTCCAGGCTTCTTTAGGCTTCACTTTAAATCTGGGCACAGTTGCGGGAGGTGGCCAACAGATCTAGCCGCTGCCTGGCTGGCCGCGGTGCCAGAAATGAACATATACCAAGCCACAGGACAAAGCTTTCAATTAAAATCTAAGAAAGAAAAAATTAACAATACACAAAATTTGGTTTTATTAATTGAAAATGCCACATAATTTTGTGAATCAAACAATTACAGTAGTGAAACTTCTGGGCTAAGATCTAGCTCCAATGGCTCTACTGGGACAGCATAAGGTGAATTCCAGTCTGCATCAAATACCTGTTGAAGCTGCGCAACAATGTTGGAATTGTATGTTCCAAAACTCACACCTGCAGTTGTATAGCAGTAATCCCATATGATGGTGCTGGTGCTTACCACATACTTTCCATGATTGACTCGGGAATACCCAGGATAGATGTTTCCAGTACTCCCTCTCTTGGTTACAGCAGCCCCAGTCAAATTGTATCCTGACACTATGTAGTATTTGATCTCAACTTTTTCTGCACATGTATTGTTTTTGGAAGACGTACACAGGATGTTTGAGTAGAGAAGGTGTTTCAAATATTCATCAGTGTTGGTGATGAAGTGAGCCCAATATGCCACCAACAGTTTCACGGTGGCATGCTTGGAGAAGGCGACCTATATCATTAATCAGGGTGTCAGCATCCAAAAGCAAAGATAACTCAAAATATGGTTAGTTCTAGCATAATGTGCAGTCACAAATCCATCATGTTATCAAATTTAAAGGCTTGGCAGTTAGATTTTTAGTTTTCTTTAAAAAGAAGTTAACAGCCAAATATTACCTCTGTTGTAGCCGATGACAGGGTTTGCCAGTAGACTGTTTGCTTAAAATATTGAGATTGACCAAGCCAATCCATGGTGCTGATTCTCACAGAACCACCAAATTTGACAGATTTGATTGTGTCAGCCCATCCCTGTTCATCTGCTTGGAACCTTCCGAATGATAACTGCATGATAGAAGTTATTTTTACATTTACTTATGGAGCTGCAAGTCCCTTGTGCGAAGTTGCTTCTAGTTTAATAGCAATAAGAAAATAAAACGTGAACAGAATTAACTGCATGAGAAAATAGAAGTTCAGACATGAGCCAAACGTCGTGCAACTAGCTTTAATGATCTCATTACGTGCAATTTATGTGGCACAAAGAGTGAAGAATAACGAGGGAAAAAGGCATAAATAAAATGCAACATGAGGTCACACTAACTTGTAAAACAACCATTCCAGCATCAACCACTGGATTATTAGCATTCATCATCCTAAGAGCTGGTTCATGTCTGACAGTGCAACAGCAGGTGACTAAATTTTTCAAAAATTATATTCAGATAACTGTTAATTTTGACAAGGAACTTTTCCTATCATTTCTATTGAACTTTCTGAACTTTGCAAAAGACTTCTCTCCAAATAGTGTGCAACTTAATTTGAAGGAAGCGTGACAATAATCTGCTCAAAAGGGAAAATCATATACTTGATGATTTATAGATAGGTTTATGGATAAAAACTACACACTGAAGAGACCATAAATTAAAATGGATTAAGTATAAATAGAACTATACCTAAATTGTTGTAGGCGCTTCACAAGCTAACTTCAGGTGAGTTTTGGTAACCAAAACTTCCGATTTGTGTAAAAAAAATTGACTAAACTATGGCACAACATGATATCTAAATAAAAAGGGGAAGTGCAAAGATTCACCTCTGGAGGAGCGAATGACAGATAGCTTGCATGTCGAACAGAAGAACCAATGTAACCAGGAGTTTTAATTTGCACATGGAACATGTATGCATCAGCTAGAATTGGATAGCCTACGACATGTGGCACATCAATATAGCTAGGAAGAGGAGATCTGTCAAGAAAATCAGTCACTTGGTTAAATTATCTTTGTGCTGTCACAAGTTCATTTTCTCCTATAAAAGTGACATTTCCAACACATAATATCTTCACCTACCTTACCCCAACAAGATGGGAGAGGCAGCATAGATTTTGAGTTACCAATTTGTTTCTTCACATTTAATCAGTCATCAAAGAAACATATAATAGTTTCCTGTATCTTTAATCAGGAATCATAAGATAATTATTGATTAAGAAATATGAGTTTAATCATCTTCCCGTGAAGTTTTCACTTCAAAAACAACGATTAACATAAATGGTAAGAAATCCTTTTTTGTTTTAAAGGTGAAACATTAAAGTGAGAATAGGTTCAGAAAGTATACATTGAGTACACTATGCAATCCATATTACAGCTTACCATATCCCTCACAATGTAGGTTACATTAATGGGCCATCTAAGTCAGGTACAACTTCCAGACACTAGATTTTGAAACAGAAACAGCCAAACAGGAAAGAAATGCACCTGCATCTCTGACTTAATGGAACAAAGTGTGACCAACATTGCAATTTCCGCCGCACCTGCCACTGTTTGTCCCAGACTGTTTTTGTATGTGCGGATGCATTGAGAGATGAAAGTTTCCATAGGTTGTCGAAGTAAGCTCCAGTTTTCTTTGCAATACTTGAGCAATTCAAAAGATAAATTCCAACCTCTTTAACCTGGAAAACCATTAGAAAGTACCTTGTAAATCAAATCCCCTAACTGCAAGATACTATCATTAGTATTCCAAGTCAACAGTTGCTTGTTTCAGTATGTGACCGATTGGCAGAATTAGTTTCTGGCAAACAAAAATATATATTGAAACCAGCAATCGACAATACGGTTTTATAAAAAAAGCCTACCAACCTGCGTATGTGATTTCCAGCCATTGTTAGCGGAACCAATGTAAACATCTTTTCCATCTGATATCCAAACTTTTGCATGAACAATGCCCGACCCCCACCAATCTCCCATCATCAAAGTTACATTCTCTACATTCGGCCTTCCAAAGCAAGATCCGCTGACTCCTTATCATAGTCAGGAAATGCCCCAGAGTGTTGCAGAATCCTGCACTATCAATCAAATGATAGTATTAGTATGAAATTGTACACTCATAAGTGTTGTAGGAACACGTAGAATAAGTTACGTGTTTCACTTCAAAGAGAATATTCCACAATATTTAGTAATATAAACTCATTCAAAGCACAGTAAAAGTGGGGTATATGTACTATTGCTTCACCTTGATGGGTAACATTGCAACAATGTGCACAATTGTGTCAAATGATCAGACCAACAAAAAGACGGCCAAGAGGCCAAAAAAACGATGGATATTTGAACTAGTTGATACGGGACAGAAAATTAACGATCACTAGAAAAAATGAAAATGGATAGCCATAAAATTGTATAATTGGTATAATTATGAGAACCACTAACAGTCAATCATTGTATAATCAGTAGCTAATGAAATTACACCTAAATGAGCAAACTTGAACAAAAACAAAGAAACATTTCCTCCCCCTCTACGGTTAAAAACAACACTGAAATGTAAAATTGACTAGATTCATAGTATAATTGGTAGCTGATGACATTGTAGCCAAATGAGCAAACTTGCAACAATAGCAGCACCAAATAAGTGTTCTTTAATTTTTTTCTATGTTGATAAACAACAGTGAACTGGAAATAGACTAAAATCATCTTACAATTATTAGCCAATGAAATTGTAGCTAAATGAGTCAACTTGCAACAAATGACAGCAAGAAAGCATTGTTCTGTTTTTTGCTCTAAGTTGAAGAACAACACAAAACTAGAAACTGACTAGAATCATAGTGTAATTTTCAGCCAATGAAATGTAGCCAAATGTCTATATTTATAAAAAATACAGCAACAAAGCAATGTGTTTATTTATTCATTTTCGCGCTAAGTTGATAAACAACAGTGAACTGGAAATTGACTAGAATCATCTTATAATTGCTAGTCAAAGAAATTGAAGCTAAATGAGTAAAATTGCAACGATTGAAACCAAGAATGCATCGTGTTTACAATTTTTTTGCTCAAAGTTGAGAAACACACGTAAAATGGAAACTGACTAAAATCATAGTATTATTCTTATAGCCAATGAAATTGCAGCCAAATGACTAAATGTGCAACAAATACAGCAACAAAGCAATCTATTTCCTGCACTAAGTTGATAAACAACAGTAAACTGGAAACCGACTAGAATGATTGTATAGTTGGTAACCGATGAACCATCACTAAATAAGCAAACTAGCAACAAAAATCAGCAAAAAAATCTAAGTTGATGAACAACAGTGAACTGGAAACTGACTAGAATCAAAGTATAATTGGCAGCCGATGAAATTGTAGCCAAACGACTAACTTTACAATAAATGACAGCAACAAAGTTTTTAAGCTCTCACTTGATAAATAACGATGAACCTTGGAAACTGATGAGAATCACAAAAAAAGCATAAAAACCGAGCAACTTATATGAACATGCCGATCCGCAGCTTCCTCCAAGACATTATAAACCCGCAACCCTTCACCGGCACCAAACCTTCCCATATCCGACTCCGAGTAACCATAGTCCCCAGACCCAGGATCACCGGGCTGCGCCACAAGCTGCCAATACTGAGCTACGACTCCAACAGAACCGTCGAGTTGCCGGCTATCCACCCTAACACATTCGCTGCCATTGCCAACGAACCCAACACACCCAGCACCATTTCTCAGAATCAAACCGACCATTCTCAAAAGTACGAGGTGACTGACATCCAATCCAAACACATACCAGTTGATAGCACACCGGGGCACGGCGCAGGTCGGGAATGTCGGTCGGGATCCACTGCAACACCCATGCTTTGCCGGCGCGGGCGCCGGCGACGAAGCAGAATAGGAAGGGGACGACGGGTAAGAGACAAGTTGGTCGGCCATGACCAGACGATGCCATTGTTGGAACAGTGAAGGAGTTTGTGTTCAGACGGGTTTAAAAAAATCAAACTCACTACCCTTAAACTAAAATAAAAAGTTAAACATTTATTTAAACTTAAAAAAAAAGCTCATGCAAATTATTTTTTGCTCATGAGCTAGCTACCATGGTATAATTTAGACTATTCATCTGAACGAATGCCGCTGGTTTGATTTTAAATTTTAAATTCAAGTCGAGCTAATAAGTATTCGAATAATTAGTTCAAGTTCGAGCTAATTTAAATTTTTACTTACCCATGCTTTTTTTGTATAATTTATATTAAAATATAATTTATAAATAAAATATTTTGACTTTAATATAATTATACATAAAAAATAATTTTATTTATTTATTTATTTAAAATTGTTATCATATAATAATATTTTATAATTTAATTAAATATATATACAAAAACTTAAGAAAAATATGATAAAAAATAACCCAAGTTGAGCATGCATGAAAACTGGGGCCTAAATTATTTAATACCGAGCTAACCTTTAAATTTATTTTTTGAGTGACCCAAATAGAGATTAATTTAATCCTAAATCGAATTTAATCCGGCTTTCAACAAGGTGACTCTGATTGCACCGGTATCTCTTATCCCGCCCTCTTCCACACATTCCAAATCCCCTCCAGACACAATGGTCCATCAACTCCACGCCTTCCCGACCACACTCTCCCAACACAAAGCTCGGCCATGGCCGCCCCAACGTACTCTCTCCCACCCAAGTCCACCCTCACCCCCCACTCCACCGCACCCACCACCTTCCTCGCCGGAGGCAGGCGCGGCAAGACGTGCCAGCTCCCACTCCCGCCTAACAAGAGCACCGGCCCCCCAGCCGCAGCGGTGCAGGTCCGTGCAAAGAAGAGGAACCCGTGGCTCGACCCCTTCGACTTCGGCGACGACCCGGACATGGAGAACGGCTCGCTCTTCGCTGACGGCAAGCAGGAGGAAGACCCCCGGCCGCCGGACAACCCGGACAGCCCCTACGGCTTCCTCAAGTTCCCCATGGGGTACAACGTGGAGGTGGCCTCTCTGGGGTTGAAGATAAGGGGCGACGTCCGGCGGTGCTGCTGCGTCGTCGCCGGCGGGGTGTACGAGAACTTGCTGTTCTTCCCGGCGATACAGCTGATCAAGGATCGGTATCCCGGGGTGCAAGTGGACGTGCTGGCCGGGGGAGGGGAAGCAGACGTACGAACTGAACAAGAACGTGAGGTGGGCGACTGTTTACGATCTCGACGACGACTTCCCGGAGCCTGCTGAGTACACTGAGATACTCGGCCTGCTCAAGGTAGGGGAAGAGGAAGACTTAGTTTCTGATTATTATTTTCTTTAATGCAATCTTATTACTACTTTTTATTTATATAATCATCGTGAGATTTCCAAAAAATTAGTCCTGGTAAGGAGAGGTAAGATCAGTTATACTTTTTTGAAGATTAATCATAATTAATTTGAATATAAAAATTAATACAAAATTACTTAACTTGTGTTGCCCTGCAGAAATTAGTATATACATATATATAGAGAGAGGATATATTGATGAATTATAACACCTCTTAGCCAATGACTTTTCATTAGTGGTCGAGACCTTTAGAAAAAAAATATAACCTTTATTCATTTAAAATTTCTAACAATATTAATAAGAGTGTGTATAGGATTAACTATGTTGAATGGATGACTACAATCCATACTTAAAGCTGAATCATTAAAATAATTTAAATGTTAAAAGTTCAAGTAGTAAGTCTGCAAAAGGGCAGAAACTAGTCGAGTCGATAATGTAAATTTATACATGGAGGAGGTTAGTGAAATTGTGAATTATAATTAAGCTTTTGATGTGCATTTCATGTGGATTAAGTCGATTCGTAGGTGGATTAGCCCTAATAAATTAGGATTTCAATCTTAGTTGGACACCTTATATGATAGGGTAGTGAACTTGTGAATTAGATAAGCTATATTTGGAGGAGGTTGGTGATATTGTGAATTTGATTTAAGTTGTTACATTCAATGCAGATTAATTATATAATTTCCCACCCTCAATTTTTTGAAGGATCTAAGTCGCACCCTTGGAGGGTAGATTAAACCTAATTAGGATTTTAATCTTAGTTTGGGCATTTAATGTGATAAATGTCGATCGATTTAACCCAGATCAATCTTGAATCCTATCAGAACAAGATACATGAAAAATCCCTATAGAAAGGTGGAAGCTAGTCGTGTCGATATGTAAATCTATACTTGGAGGGAGTCAGTGAAATTGTGAATTAGATTTAAACTAGTAAAATACATTCACTATTAAATCTATAATTTCCCACCGTTGATTCTTAGGAGGATCCAACCCCTCAAAGACTGGATTAGCGTTAATTAGGATTTCAATCCTAGTTTTGGTGTCCAATTTGATAGGTATCGATTGCTTTAACTCTAAATCGATCTGCCATAATCAGATTTAAACATTTGAAAGAGTACAATTCATGGGAATACCCTAGTATTTTAATGTGAGAACTATGGGGGAGCATGGTTTGGTTAACCGACCAAACCAAACTCATTTCGTTAGTTTAGTTCGGCGCTAATTCGGTTTTGTTGTAATTCGGTTTCAAACCGAAAATCAACCAAACTTATTTCGGTCTGGTTTCGACCAATTTGGTCGGTTTTCGGTCGAAACCAATCAAACTAAATAAATCAATAAATGGAAATAAATATATTTGCATTAGTTCCTTCACTTTTTTGTCTTTATTATAAATATACTTTTATGTATTTCTATTCATCATGATATATAACAAAAAATTATAAAACCGTTATTTTGGTTCAATTTATTGAAAATGACTTATTTATATATGTGCAAGAGATGGAAGTTTAATATATTATATATTGTATATATTATACAATGTCCCAAATTAGAATATTATTCGAGTAACTTTTTGTGATAAGTTTATGATTAGCCTCTAAACGTGCGCTAACAATTTTTAAGTTCTCAAATAAAACTTAAGAATAATTCCTTAAGAATGAATACTTAATGATATAAAACACCATTTATTATTTTGGTTTATTTGGTTGGAGTTCGGTTAAAACCAAACCAAACCAAATTAATTTGGTTTGGTTGATGGCGTTAGCAATTGTAGTTTAGTTTTTATTTGGTTTAACCAAACTACCTCAATTCTCTTAATTAGGTAAGTAGTTTGATTTGGTTACCAAATGATCAGCCCTAGTGACAACTACTGTAAATTAGATTTCAATGTTAGTGATTTATTATAAACTTCCTTTAAATCAGATATCGAGGCACAAGTAAAGGTTACCTCACTTAGCATGATATTCCTTTCAGCATTAAAAACCTTTAAAACGTCATAGACTCATAGTAACAACAATAAGCAAGAGTGGGATGAGGGGAAAGAGAGGAGAAAAGAGGTAGTGGAGAAGATAGATAAAGACTCGTTAAATTTTGATCTGGAGTGTTGTAACAGGGGAGGCACTATCAAGGTAGAAATTTCAAATGTTTATGAAATGTAAGTCTAGAGTTTGACTTATGAACTATGATTTATTGTTATGGGGAAAGTAGTTTGGAAGTTAACTGCACCAAAGTCTGCTCATCCAGGAAAACACTATATTAGGATTAACGCCCCCACTCCTTTTGTTTTGGAGTGGAAGAAGAAGAAAATGGTCACGAAGTTAAATAATTATGTTTCAGAAACGAAGATATGATATTAGTCTCAGAGAATTGGGAGATGATGGGAAATGGTTGAATTTTGTTCTGGGTTTTTTGTGGTAGGGGAGGTACTATGACATGATCCTGTCAACAAAGCTAGCAGGTCTGGGGCACGCAGCATTCTTGTTCATGACGACGGCCAGAGACAGAGTGAGCTACATCTATCCCAACGTCAATGCTGCTGGTGCTGGCCTTATGCTATCTGAAACATTCACTCCCCCAAGTTTGAACCTGTCCGAAGGTGGATACAACATGTATGCAAAATCATGTTGTTGTTGTTACCAATCATATTGTTGTTACCCTATCAGTGATCTTTTGATGCTTTAAATGTGTTTTGATAGGTACCAACAAATGCTTGAATGGCTAGGGAGGCCAGCCAAGAATGTGCCCAGGCACCCTGTGCCTCCCCTACGTGTGTCCATCTCCAGAAAGGTGAAGGAGTATGTGGAGGAGAAGTACAAGAAGGCCGGTGCTGAGAAGGGGAAGTTTGTTGTGATTCATGGCATTGAGTCCGATTCTGCAGCTTCAATGCAGTCCAGAGGGGACAAGGATAGCTTGTTGCCAATCCAAATTTGGGCAGATATAGCCACTGCTATAAGGTTCAAACTCATAAATCATTTTGTATAGTATATCATAAAAGTATTTTGCCAATCCTAATGTAAGCATATGCTGCCATTACCATCACTATAAGGTTCAAACCCATAAAACTTTTTGAAATATTATGTCATATAGATAGCTTCTTGCCAATCCAAATGTGGGCATGATATTACTACTGCTACAGTTTCAAACCCATAAAACATTTTGCAGTAATCTGTCATATAGATGGCTTGTTGACAAGCAAAATACGGGCATATATTGCCAGTCATAAGGTTCAAACTCAGAAAACTTTCCGCAATATTATGTCATATAGATAGCTTGTTGCAAATCCAAATGTGGGCATGATATTTTTACTGTTAAAAGTTCAAACCCATAAAACTTTTTGCAATGTCATAAATTGATAGCTTGTTGCTAATCAAAATATGGGCATATATTGCCACCACCATAAGGTTCAAACTCTTTAAGCTTTTTGTAATTGTATTTCATAAGATAGCTTGTTGACAATCCAATTATGGGCAGATACTGTCACTGCTATAATGTTCAAACTCATGAAACTTTTTGCAATAGTATGCCATGAAACTGCTGCAAGGTTACAATGGCATCTTGATTGATTATTGCTTTCTGCAACAGAGACGTGAGGCCTGTTTTTGTCATCCCCCATGAGATGGAAAGGAAGATGTGGAGGAAGCAGTTGGGTCTGATGCAAGCATTGTGTTCATCACTACTCCTGGCCAGGTTAATCCTCTAGCATGCTTTTTCTTTTTCCATAACTTGTTACCAGATATTGGAAACTTAACAAATGTGGTTGTTATTTGCTCATTGTTCTACTTCTCTCTGGCCTTGCACCAGCTCGCAGCTCTTATCAATGACTCAGTAGGTGTGATATGCACAAACACAGCAGCAGTTCAGCTCGCAAATGCAAGAGAAAAGCCAAGGTGAGAGACACTTCCATAGCTTCAAATCTTTCATTGTTGTCTATTTACGTAGCAATTCCACAGTTCAAAAACTTGAGATTTGGATTCAATTCTTCAGACTATAGAATGAGATTCCAAGCTGACCCGGAGTGATTAATACTGGTTTTGCAATACAAGAAATAGAAGATAATATGAGTTGAATGTACTCCTTCTTGACGACTTAAAATAGACAAATCTATAACTTGCATTACTTTCAAATGTTGATTTAGCTAAATTATGAGACAGATAATGGTGTTTCAATAACTTTTATTATTTGACTTAAGAAATCTAATCAAGAAAAAGTCCCCCATAAAGTTCTAGTTCTAAAACTGTGGGGTGAAAAATGTGCAGTGTGGCATTATTCTCATCTGCAGAGAAGGCAAAGGTGTTTGTTCCTAATGCAGATCAGAAAAGATGCATGACTCTCTCATCAAAGACAGGGAAATTGGTAGATATTGACGTGGAAATTGTAAAAATTGCTGTAGAAGATCTTGTTGTATCTAAAGTCTTCGCCTAAAAAGACATATGCTTTTGTTTTGTTGATTCAATTGTCACTTTGTAGCAAGCTAGCCATGTAATATTTTTTTGTTGTAATTTGTAATGTTCATAATGTATTTTATTGTATGTTTTTACTCAAATAGGGTTATCATATTTGATGGAACACACAAGATCGGTGATCTTTGGTTGTGAGATCATTTGTGTGTCTTTTACTCCGCCGATGCATGTACATTGTTGGTCCTAAGCCCGGATAGAGGATGGTCAATGTCACAAAGAATATCTAGTCATTTAAAATTTTATCATTGATAATTGCATGGATTCTAATTTAAAATTCATGTTACCAAAACTTTTTGGGTATTCAGTGAAAGAATAATAACAATAATAAGAAGATGGAACACAAGTGATCTGTGATGAGATCACTAACAAGTGAAACTAATTGCTTCTTATATAGCAATGACTTGAACTTGCGTGGTTGGGGGGACAAATATTGCAACTTAGAGTTGTATAATGCATATATTTGGCTTACATGGGTGTATGGTTTTCAGTCAGAAGCTGTCAACGGAGAGGTGAACTGAATCTAGGCCAGTTTTTAGGAGGTTCTA
>JAURVB010009551.1:0-45222 GCA_033002965.1 Piper betle | reverse complement strand
GTTGAGTTTGTCCTTCAGGTATAACTTGAGTAGGGAGATTCTCGACAAAGTCTTGTAATTCTGGTACTGTTTCTTGAATTACATCAGAAATATGATCCTGATCCTGATTTTTATCAAGAACAATTATGGGAAGAGAATCAGATTCTTCTTCAAAGACAAAGTCTCTAACCTCATTTCCCCCTTCCAAACCAACATCCTCAAAAAACTGGGCATTTCTCGTCTCAAAGAATGACCTTATTGTGGGATCATAAAACTTATACCCTATTGACCGATCAGAGTACCCAACAAAATAACTGCTTACTGTTCTTGAGTCCAGTTTCCTTTCATTCGGCCTATAAGGCCTTGCTTCAGCTGGACAACCCCAAATGCGTAAATGCATTATACTGGGCCTTTTTCCGGTCCATAATTCATAAGGGGTCTTAACTGTTGCTTTTGTTGGTACTCTATTAAGAAGATATACTGCTGTCTTTAGTGCCTCACCCCAGAGTGAATCAGGCAAAGTAGTATGAGCAATCATACTTCTTACCATGTCCTTTAATGTTCGGTTTCGTCTCTCAGCAACACCATTCATACTAGGAGTACCTGGCATTGTGTATTGCGGGACGATTCCACACTCTTCTAGAAATTTGGCAAATGGTCCTGGACGCTGTACACCTGATCCATCATATCTGCCATAGTATTCACCACCACGATCAGATCTGATAGCCTTAATAGTTCTGTCAAGTTGGTTCTCAACTTCAGCTTTATATGCCTTAAATACGTCCAATGCTTGAGACTTCTCATGAATGAGATAAAGGTAACCATAACGAGAATAATCGTCTATGAACGTAATAAAATATTGTTGACCATTCCAAGAAGCCGTAGGGAAGGGCCCACAAATGTCCGTATGTATTAGTTCTAAGACGTTTGAAGATCTATTGGCACCTAGTCTCCTTATATTTGTTTGTTTTCCCTTAATGCACCCAATACAGATTTGAAAATCTGCAAAATTAAGAGAATCAAGAATTCCATCTGACATAAGTCGTACAATTCTTTGTTTAGAAATGTGTCCTAAACGCTTATGCCATAGTAAAGCAGAATTCTCATTGGTTAATTTTCTTTTTGTACCACATAGTTCCACATGCAAGGTTTCATTAAAAGATGCAATAGTATCAAGTAAATATAGATTATCATAAAAAGACAAGGACCCTGTACCCACAATATTTGAATTTAGAAAAAGACTAAACTTATTATTTCTAAATGAACAAGAGTAACCAGATTTGTCCAATATAGAAATAGAAACCAAATTTCGTCTAAAAGACGGTACTACATATGTCTCTTTCAAATCCAAATAAAATCCTGTCTCTAATAATAATCTAAAAATCCCTATTGCTTCAACTATAACTGATTTGCCATCACCCATATAGATGAATCTTTCAGCATCATTTGGCTTTCTGTAACTCAGGCAACCCTGCATTGACACACTTATGTGAGTAGTAGCACCTGAATCTAGCCACCAAGTGTGTATTGGTACTGAAACTAGATTAACCTCAGAACAAACAAAATTAAGAAATGAACCTTTCTTTACACGCCAGGCGTGATACTTAGTGCATTCCTTCTTCATATGTCCAGGTTTACCACAAAAGAAACAGCAAGAAACTTGATTTTCTTTCTTTTGCTGTTGTGTGTGAGACCCATTATCAGCATCCTTAGCCCTCTTTCTTTTCTTATTTTTATCCTTATAGGTACTAGCCAAGTGAGCACTCTCAACTTGTTCTTGCTTCAATCTTTCTTCTTCTTGCACACAATAAGAAATGAGCTCATTAAGAGTCCATTTATCCCTTTGACAGTTGTAACTGACCTTGAATTGACCGAATTGTGCAGGAAGAGAAATTAAAACTAAATGCACGAGCAAATCTTCAGATAGCTCTAACTTTAGTGCTTTTAGTTTTGAAGCAATGTTAGACATCTCTACAGATGTATTCCCTTATGCTTGTTTTGCCTTTATACTTCATTGAAATCAAGTTCGTCAAAAGCGTACTTGTTTCAGCTTTATCATTTTTGACAAAACGCTTTTCAATTTCTTTAAGAAACTCACTGGCTGTAGTAACCTTTTCAGACACATCGCCCCTGAAGGTCTCTGGAATTCCCCGTTTCATGATCATAAGACTCATGCGATTTGAACGTTCCCATTTCTCAATGTCCCGTTTGTCCTCATTGGAACTTTTATCAGTAAGAGAAGCAGGCTGTTCAGTCCTTAATGCAAGGTCAAGATCCATGCAGCCGAGAATAATCATTATGCTTTCTTTCCAATCCTTAAAGTTATCTTTAAGCATTGGTACTGAGTTTATGTTGGCAGAAATTATAGAAGCAGACTGATTAACTGAAGAGAAAACAACATGCCCATAATAAGATTAATAATTTTTAATCCCATTAATAGATACCTAGCACAACATCAATATTTAGTCTTTGGACAGAAATATCAATTTGTAAATGGTACTCTTAGTACAATAATCAAATATAGATAATAAATCCTGTCAAATAATAAACCTTCCTTTTGGCCGATTTATCATTCACATGGAAACCTGATAATTATCTCATATTTATTATTTTAATGTCATAATCAAATATAGATAATAAATCCTGTCAGATAAAAAACCTTCCTTTTGGCCGATTTATTATCCACATGGAAACTTGATAATTATCCCATATTTATTACAATAATGAGTCTTTAGTGTAGTAAAATATGAACAATAAATCCTGTCAAATAATAAACCTTCCTTTTGGCCGATTTATCATCCACATGGACACTTGATAATTGTCCCATACCTATTACCACATATGAATATAGAATTCTGTCAAATATTAACCTTCCTTTTGGCCGATTAATATCCACATGAATTAAATACTCATAACTGTCTTAATATTTAAAAAATAAATTAATTTCCACAAAAGAAGCTACTTTGGCAGTATATTGTAGTCCTTAATAAATTTTAAAATATTAATTATGACTTAACCAAAAGGTTATAAAAAATATATATATCTTTATGTGGGAGTTTCCAAAATTATAACCTTTTGTAACTTTATTTTCCTCATGTTATGTTACCAAAAGAGGACCTTAATTTTGGGATTAAATCCCACAATAATTCATAAAATAAAACCTAATTCTCAATAATTTGATATGAAGGTGGCTCTGATGCCGCTTGTTGCAAATTAACTGTACTTGTTAGAAATAAACTGTATAAACTTGGATCGACTTCATATCAAATCATCAAGAGAAATTAAACTAGATAAATAAAATAAAATAGCGGAAGCGTACCTGAAGCCATAAAGAAACTAAAGTCTGAATCCAGGAAGAGTTTTCAAAACCTGAATTCTCAGTTATGGATCTTCCAAATCCAAGATTAGTTTTCTAAACCAAAGTTCTGGATAATGGGATACCAGAACGAAAACCAGATATGAATTCAGGGACCATAACCTCCTTATTTATAGCCTTAGTTCCATAAATTCAATTCCACCCATTACGAAAGAGAATTTATGAAAAGGTATCTACACATTGAATTCCACACTTTTCTCATTGAATTCTACACTTTAATTTATGGCTCATAACCCTTAACTTTAGTAGATCAATTTAATTTAGCCAACCTTATATAATAACATATGATACAATTCCTGATTCATGTATATATTTATGTCCAATTTCCAACATTCCGGTCAGTCGAGGTAGGTTGAAATGGTGGGCAAGGGCGCTAAGAAATAGAGGGGAGAGGATCTTCTCATAAGCCATGCCCAGAGTAGGAGAAAACGTCTCTAAGTTTCCTACTTCTTAGCTTCTACGAACAATTAGTGGGCCCACATACAATCCAATGCACGAATTCCTTATTGAGGCGTGAGAAAAAATGTTTCTCTATTTTCTTTCTAGTGTTTCATGGAAGGATGAAGCAATTATAATAAATTTAATTATTGTAAGTGTAATCAATTGAAGCAATAAAATCATAAATAGAATATCGTCCATACGAAAAAAAGAACTCGAACATCTTCATATCCATGTACACGAATTTTTCATGTGCAACAATGTCTATATATAATTTGAAAACATCAAAAAATCAGATCCTTAAATCAGGATTGTGATTAATTAAAGCATAATACCAAGGACATGTTAGTCATGTTGGAGATGACATGACAGACATACAAAAATATCGGACCTGATACAATTGTCGCCTTTGATCGCCTGCTATTGGTCGCTGTCCTTCATTTCTCCCTCGTCATATTCCCCTTGGAGGCTTGTGTGGTCGACAAGGCATGGAAGAGAGAGTATTGAGCCTCGGAAGAAGCTGCCCAAGACCAAACAGACAGAGTGATCAAGTATCAATAGATGATGTCATAGTTGTAAAAATCAGAATTGGACGTTAAATCAGATGGAAGGGAGTTATTGAATTGACCAATTTATTAAAAATCGGACAAGAATCAGTTCATTTGAATCAGTCAAAATTGATGGATTATTAGTGTAACACCCCAAATCCGGTCCACGCTCGTGAACCGAACTGGCATGTTACATGCCCCAGTTAGGTCGGCTAACCCGAACCCAACTCTTGCGGATCTAATCTCTGTGTCTTAAGAAGAAGATATTACTCGTCATGAATGGATGAATGCACAAAATCCTAACATGATACTACATGGATGACATGCAAGCTAAATTACAAACCATCACATCAATATAATAATATCATAACAAAATATAACCACTTAATCGACTGATATGTGTGCAAGTGACGACAGTGCTCCTCCGTCCAAGCTGGCTCCTCCAACTTGTGATTATTACCTACATATAGTATAAAAACACGTCAGTAATAAGTGTTACTGGTCTGGAAAATAAAATAATTATAACAAGCTGGCTATGAGAGCAAACTCTCATATGAAAGAAAACATCATATACTCCACGTGAACACTCTGAAAGGCACTATTGAGGAGCCACTGGGCTGCAGACCCGGTTGCATCCTGAACTTACTAATCTGCTGCTGCTGATGCCGCTCTCGGCATTTTTTTCACTTCATTTTCTGGTCTCAAATCCTAAGCCTTCTCCTTACCTTCATATTTCTCCTGGCCTTGAGCACGAAGGCCAAGTACTCTCAGGCAGTCGCCTTTAGTACCCTTTGAACCACAAGTCTGGACATGCGCTGTACTAAACAGTACCCGTAAACCTCCACGTTCCCCAGGTGTGAGGAACTCAAACGCGGAGTTGTTAGGATCCCTCGGGAATGGAACAGTCCGCTGGCACTAATCCAGAGCCTGCTTTGACTGTCACGGCATCCTGCTCATGGTACGTGCAGTCAGTTTCTCCATCTCTCGTCTCACTGAAAATGCGAAAACTACATATATATAGGGCTGGGTAGGGATTTATATAATAGGCCCGAAGGCAACTTGTGGTGGATCTTGTTTTCGAAATCATCCTCAAGGGATCTCATCCTTGAGGGGTTATTAATCCAGAAAACTGTTCGGTTAAATGACCCGAGTTAAGTGGGATCCAATAAAACACCACTTAACCCATCCTGCAAATAATAAAATAAACATACAATAGAAAAGAGCGTAAAACAAAGACGAGTCCTAAACGGACCTGGTAGAAGCTCCAAGCGTGTCATCGTGCCTAGGCGGCGAGCTCCTACTTCGTACCTACACATCAAAACTAAATACTAATGCCCGCTAACTAAATGATGCATCAAACTCAACGAACATCACACACAATACGAATAACATCCATCAACAGTCAAATAATCATAATGTGAAAAATAATTCTAAGTCATTCTATTCATAGCAATTTTATACTATTTTTCTAAGTTATGTCATACCCAATTAGCATGCTCAAACTCGATCTACCTCATTAAATCACTCACTATTCATTCCCAATTAATTGCATTATGCAATCATCACTGCACTCATACTCATACATTTATCATAACAATTATCCAATCCTAGCATGTTGTGCTAATAATCATCAATTTTAAATAACTAACTCGGAGGTAATTATACCTCATGTCATCGGCAATCGGCGACGACTAGGGTTTCGTCGCATGTCTCGAAGCTCGAATTTGGCGCTCATCAGCGTCCGAAGTTCGATTGGGATTGACTGGATAACCTCCGCGAAAGATCCAGCGAACTCCAGTGAATCCGGTTTTCCAGCAAGTTCTGGAGGTTTTCCGGCTACTTTAGTGGTTTTACGGCACCTCTCTGGCGGTTTTCCGGCAACAATTGCCGGCGGCGTCTACTAGTTGGATAGGGGTCATAGTGGGTACCATTGGCACCGGCTCGGAGAGCCCGACTCATCTACGGCATTGACATGGTCGATAGAGGTGGCGGCTAGCCGAAAAATGGCTTCCACTCTGGTTGAGGAAGGTTGTTAGGTGGTCAGGGTGTCGAGGCTACAGTTGGATCGCGGTGGCGAAGGTCGCCAGCGGCGCGATTGGCGACAGAAGCGCAATGCAGGCGTGGTGCTAGTCGCGGTGGTCCGGTATCGTGGAGGCCGAATGGTGGCCGGGCCTGGTCAGGGCAGCATAGCGACGCCGTGGCAGGGCTAGGTAGCATCGATCGGCGGCAGGCCGGCATTGACGGCGGTGGCGACAACAAGCAAAAAGGGGCGGCGTCGGGGCAAGGGTTTGGGCAAGGAAGAAGAAAAGGTCGGGGGTGTTTGGTGGCAAACTCGTAAATAAGACTTGACTCATTTCCGGCTCGAGTCAAGAATAATAACTAAGTCGTATTAAATCCTAAAAAAGATCGGAAAAAATCTCATAAAATCAAACAAACACCAAAACATCATAATGATATGCTCTAGAACTATCAACCCACCCAAACTGCCCGTACCATGTCCTAACGCGATAAACGACCTAAAACTAATTCTACGATCCACTATATAACAGATTATTTTTGCTTAAAATCCTCTAGGTTACAACGTGAAAATGAAAGGGATAGAGAGCTTGTACAGCGATGTTTTGTTGTTTTTCGAAATTGGGCAATAGAATACCGAACTTCAAAATTAATGCAGTATAAGGGAAATATGTAAATTTTAAATTAATGTCTACACCTAAAAATTAAATATATATAAAAAAAAACAAGAAAAATAAAAATCGCATAGTCAAAGTTTCATTCGTCATGCCTAAAACTAGTACAACTAAATAGCTTTATATTTTTCTCAAAATAAAATCTTTATATTTAAGCAAAGAAAATAATACTCCTACGAAATGTATTGCAACTTATTCCTTGGCTCTTCCGATTCATCAATATTAGTCAAAGTGACTATTCAATAAGTATAAATAGTAACCTCTTGATAATAATATAAAGGCTTTTCAATGAGTGGCAAATACAACCTCATTGCATAAAAAGATTTTTCTCCAACCGTGGAGTAAAGTTTCATTTACCACCACGCTTCGCCAGCCTTTCTCAACGGCTGTGGAGAAAAAATTAATATCATCCCTATATTTGTAGATAGGCATGTATTAATTTTTTTTTATGTCTAAAATTGTGGAGGAACTTTTAGCCACCTCAATTTTTTGCACCCCACTTTTGTCTATAGTTTTATAGTGTATTTTATTTTCTTGTACTATGAAGAAAAGTTAAATTTTTTGTAGTCCCTGCAAGAGTATTTGGGCCCTTTTAGAATTTTATTTGTGATGTACCTTCTTTTTAAAAATAAAATAACAAAAAAATAGTTAAGGAAATGGCACATATTCAAAGTTTCATTCATCAAAGTCTAAACTAGTAAAATAAAGTACCTCTATATTTACATACAAAGAAAATAATGCTTGTCGTGAATGCATTGCAACTTGTTCCTTGAGTCTTCATTTTCTTTCATATTATGGTCCGTTTGGTTGTCTTAAAATTTTATTAAATAAATGTAAAAGTTGGAGGTCAAGAATTTCTTTGTGTTTCGATGTTCGAAATTTAATCAAAGATAATTTTATTTTCATTCAAAACAAGTCTACGTAAATATTTTACAAAATAAAGTTTTCTCGTAGAAAATATAAAAAATTGGGGAAATTTTTGAGAGACACACATGAAAAAGAAATATTTTATTTTCATCTCATTTCTATACTATTCAAACACTTTAAAGTAATTTTTAAAATTTTCATGTCATTTATTTTAATGAATTTCCATTTCCGACGGAGATTTTTTTTTAATTTATATTATTTTCGTGCCAAACAAATAAACCCTTAGTTAAAAGTATCTTCTTAACATTCCTTAGACCCCTTTTAGTATTTTGTTTGTTATTTACGTTTTCTTTAAATAAGTTGAAAGACTCTAGTTCTAGATTCATCCTAGGGATCTAGCAAATTAATTTTTTGCCACCAGTTATATAATTATTATATAGTTATAGTTATATTTATTGTCATCTCAAAATTTGTTACAAATTCTAAATAATGATCACTATCTATTACAATTTTCCTATTGTATAATCTCTTCTTTCCTTCCCTTTCCTTTGTCTTACCGGCAAGAGGTCGTTTTCGGCTTGAACTTTTCTCAAAATTTATTGAACATTTTTTAATCTTCTCAACTTTTACCTTTGGCCTTAATTTTCCCTTGTGCTTTTAATTATTCCCCTCTGTCTCCCTAGTTCGTTGGACCTTTTATGGTTTGAAAAGGCTTAGTATCAGCATGGAATGTAATAATATCAGCAATATGAAAATCTGGCCATCCATCTAAACCACATAGCTGTATTTATTTTTACTTAAACAAAAGTGCCATCATTATTTAAACATTCATATAATCCAATGACTAATATTAAATGTAACTGACACAAAAATATCTTATATTGCTCATACTAATTTTTCTCTTTTGATTTACCCCCTATGCCCTCTACATCATAGCTTGTAAATTGCAAAAGCAAAGTTGTGTGTTTCTTATAAAAGTTAATTTTTATGGATACATACAAACCGAGATATTATATATATATAGCAAAATAATCATTGATTTGGGATTGTGTTCTTGGTTTCATCCAAATAAGAGTGAAAATTGCGCATCTATGCTTAGTATTATAAGGCATTAGCTAAAGACCCGCATACCATTCAAATTTATTAGTAATATATTTTAATAACATGTGATAAATATTAGTAAATAATTGACTATATTATTGCTTGGTCATTTATTTAATATAGAAAATAAAGAATTATTAAGTCTTATACGCAATCGGGTTATAAGACCCAATGAACAACCAGATACGCATGGGTGAGTACACCTATTTAATACTGCATTTAAAATCTATAATTATAAATATTTAATGTTTAATGGGTGGTGATTTGGTAATAAGACTATCATTAAAATACCGCCAATTGCATATGAACAATGACACTTTCGATATTTTTTACTAATAAATGAACGCTATCACTCATACATATCTAGTTCACCAAGTTTTAGACACAAGAATTACTTCCAAAACAAGTGTTAGGATCATCAAAATTTTCTAATTTTAGTAAGATTCTATTTTCATGAGTTCATCAATTGTAAATTGAAGTAACCATATTAATTTAGTTATGTATTAAAATTAATTTAACCAGATTAAGAATGCTTAACTGAGCATTAGTAAATTAAAACTCTAAATTAGTAAGTAAAAACTTATAATTAAATAAAATTTTTTTATTTATGTAGGATTATTACTTGCATATGTTTTATTAATAAAATATATGAACTATTGTAAAGGATGCGGTCAAAGAGGTGAAGAGCTGAAGGTGTAAAACCCTAACTTCGTGTTATGGTTTTATCCAATTATTGGTCTTCCTTGTTTGGGCCAGTCTTGAGTCGGTTTTAGTCAATTCAGCTTTCAAATTATAAGTATGAAGCCCAGGTTGCCGTTGATATAGAAATTATAACACAAGTGCATGTGTCTAATTAAGTAATAAAAGTGATAAGAATGTATCGTCCCACGAGGAATTATTACTAGAAATTTTCAGTTACCAAAACTAATTTAATTAATTATACTTAAATAGAAATAAATTCAAAAAGTGATTAAATTATGGAATAAGACTAAACTAATCTAAAATGCAATATTTAGATCAAACATTAATTTAAAGACGACAAACCTAAGGTTTTCAATTTCACCTAATGCTTTATATGATTAAAGTTATAACTTCTACCTTTGAATTGCACATTTGGATCGTAAACTACGAGAATGAATTATTTATGACATCTCTCGATTTAACATAAACTTACCACTCACACCCAACTCCTATATCTATATAAAATTGTGTGTACAAAATGATATTTTAAACTTTGCCTTTAATAATTATCCAAGACATATGAGTATATTTCTATCTCATATGTGAATCACCTAAAATAGATAAACAAATACTATTTTATTCAATGACAAATTTAATCTTTCTATCTCTAGACAAGATCAAATCTCTAAATCTAACAATAGGTGATCAGACTAATGATAACATTAAGAATATAATAAAATAGATGGTCCAACATCACAATCACATAGATAAAAATTAATTATTTTTATTAATCCATACACTAGGTGTCATTGAAAATCTTAAAAAAGAATTTACTCCATAAAGTATTCGATTAAACTCAAGAAATTCATATGTGATATGAAAAACATCATTTAATTACAAAGAAACTAAATCAAAATAATGAAAAACTCTTTTGGAGAAAGTGTCTTCTTCGTCTCATCCAACTTCTTTGTATTCCTTCTCTTGTTTTTTGTGTTGTCGCTTAGCCGTCTAATGTTGTTCTCCTTAGTTAAAACCCTAATTAAGTTTATAAAAGATCCACACAAATATTTCAAGTGGGGTCTACCAAGATCTTTAGAAATATTAGAAAAATTAGGGTTTTCTGCCGCTAGGGCTCGAGCACTCAAAATCCAGGCGCTCGAGCGTTCACCTCTCGGCCATAAAATTTTCTTAACCAAAATGCCAGCGCTCGAGCGCTTTGAATCCCATTTCTCGAGTATTCTACTCGCGGGTTACAGTTTCCACGTTATGCATTTTGGCCCGATTTCACCCCGAATTTATTCCGGATTGTCTTCTAACTCTTATGTTAGAACAATATTAATTAGCACTTTTACACCAAAATCACAATAATTTCTCGCATTATTAAGAATATCTAATAAACTTTTAAATTAATAAAATTGAAATATAAATGACTCGAAACATGATAAAAATTAACATGAAATGCAAAAAATAATAACTCTTTTTCAAAGTTATCAGCCATGTGAGTATATTATGGAGGCTAAGTATGCCCATTATACAAATAATAGTTTCAGTCATATTACAACAGAACATGAGTTATCAGTGTATACATGAGGTATACATATTTTTTTACTTGTATGCATCTCAGGGATTTCAAACTACCAAATTACCCATGTGGGCGTAGTTTGATTTGAATGTTAGACATTCATACAATTTAATTCAATGTTTGAGGCCCATTTAGCATTATTGGCTTTATTTCTGCCCATAGAGTCACTTTAAGGCTTCAAGCCAGTTTTAACTTTTATAAGTCTCGACCCAAGCATTCTGTCTATATATATATATATATACACACACACACCTCATGTCCCATGTGGACCACATTAGGCCCTTGAGTTGTCGGGGGCATTCACGTGGCAAGATCTGGACAGTCTATGTCAGCCCTAGCATTGGCCTTCCCAATTTCTTGGTATTTTTCCCACATTTTTGGATGACTTTTTACCCCAAGTGCCACCACCACTTTGGCTCACCGCTAGAGAGACTCTAGCCCTCCTCCGGCCACTAAACTGTACGATCGTGATAGTTTTGTGTTCGGCTATCGACCCATACTCATCACCTCCACCGGCACCGCCGTAGTAGCAACAAGCAACGTCATTTTCTCAATTGGTTTCTACAATCGCCGTTGCCTTTCGGGCCATTTTTCGGAGCCTTTGAGTTTCCTCCAAGTGAGGCCAACCACCCAACAGCTTCTCCTTGTTGAAGCTGAACTTTTGAGACCACCCTAGACCCTAGTTGTGGGTGCGATTGCTGTTGGCGATGTCGCCATACCCAACGACAATTTCACCCACTTCCCAGCCATTTTTCGGCCGACTAACTGTCAGGCACCTTCGGTGACTACCTTAGTCACCACCGCCTCATCATCCTTTGTCGAGCGCGACTGATAGGCAACCCCTACAGTGTAGTAAGTTGCATTTTCCAATGACGGGCGCTGACAGATCTGTTGTGCCCATTTGCATGTGTTTGCGTTTGCCTACCCATGATTAAGTTTGCAACCCGTGTCCACTTGTCTATGTCCTTGACCATGTCTGCCCTTCCAACCCAGCCCACGTTTCTAATTAACACGAACCAAGTTCACTTGCCCAACTCGGTTACCTTTTTCGGCCATTATTGAACTATTTTCGTCTGTTTTTCAACTATTTTTAGTAATTCAAAACTCTTTACGTTAGTTTAGATGTATATTCACATTATTTGATTTATCATGATATTATAATTATTTTATGTATTAATTAATAATTTGTTTATTGTATTTATTTATTTTTATTATTTCTTATAATTTATATATTTACCGATTACGATGCATGGTTATGTGATTATTTATTATTATTGATGATATATTTACTTATTATTATTAATATGATTCATGTTTATCAATTTTTATTTTATTAATAATCTATTTATTTAATTAATTATTTGTTTGTTTGCTCGCACATATGTTATTATTTATTTGTGTTTGATTATATATTCATGTATTTGATAGCTATATTATTATTATTCATGATTAACTGATATTAACTATTAATTTATTTATTCATTTAATTATTGGGTTGCTATTTATTTATTGATTTATTATTTACTGTGTTTAGTTGTATGTTCAAATGTTTGATAATTATATTGTTATTATTCATGACTAATTGCTATCAGATATTTATTTATTTTTGTAATTATTTATTTGTTTATTTACTTGTGTAAATGTTATTATTACTCGCGCTTAGTCACACACTTATATAATATGTTTATATTACTATTTTATGATTAGTGTATTATTTATTCTCATGTATTTTATTACTTATCTATTTAATCATGAGTTTATTTATTTATTTATTATTTAATTATTAGTCATTTTCCTTGTTGTCTTGACACACGTATTGAGTGTTTATTGTTGATTCATATGATGTTATTACTGATGTGAGCGCTATACCACGATCATGCATTATATAGAGTTAATCTTTTACTCAGTAGTAGGTTCTGATGTAGGTTTCGGAGTCTGAGCTCGACGTAGATGCGCCGATGTGCTTGGAACTTGGACGACGCGTTCGTTAAGACTCCTCTCTAATTTATCACTTCTTCTATTATAGATTTTATTTCTAGATTGCATGACGTGTTAAGTGGTTGTTTATCAAACCTCACTTAACACGGGCCATTTAGACATTTTTTTACTTCTGTGATTAATAACCCTTGAGGATAAAATCCCTCATGTAGTTTTCAAACTTAGACCCACCTCACATTGCCTTCAGGCCTACTTATATGATTCCCTTCCAAGCCTTATATATAGTTTTTATCGAGTTTTTTGTAAGACGAGAGTTAGTGAATACTGACCTCGCAAATAGCGTGATGCGGGGCACGTACGCAGGTCACAGTTGGCACTGGATTAGTGAAAGGGATGTTTCATTCCGTAGGGATCTTGATATCTCTATGTCTTTAGCTTCCTCACACTTAGAGAATTGTAGAGTAGACGGGTACTACTGTGTAACAACCCATTTCAGTTTACCTGCGAACCAACCCAAAAATACTGCCGGCGACAAAACAATTCACAAATCTAATTAATTTGATTAAGCTGGCCTGGATTTAACCTCAGCGCCTCAAGAAGGTGATGTAAACATTCAATGCATGGATGAGATGCTTATGTTCTAACGTTGCTCTAGATGCAAGCTATGATATGCAACTATGTATAAAACAACCAAGCAAGTGAAAAGTTTGACGAAATTAACTATTTTTAAAACAAAACAGACATAGTCTCTTCTAAAAGCGTAATAGGGACCACCTTGTCAACAACAAGCAATATATATTTATAACAATAAAAGAGAAAACGCAGCATAAACATAGCATTCTCTCTCTATATTTCAATTATCATCACTACTAATCTTCTGAGCCGAATCTAGACTCTATTGCTCAAGCTTTTTATTTCTATTCATAGTTTTCATTCACATGCAAAATATTTGTTCGTCCAAGGTACACACACCGCACCCCTCGGCTCAATCATGATGGTTGACCCGAGCCAGTCGTGGTTGAACCTGTGGTTATGCCTAATTAAATAGAAATAAGATACGTGAGGGTTGTTGGAAAGGAGGGAAAGGGGTGCAAGCCGGAACACCAAGCACCAAGGGGTGGAAGCCGGAACACCAAGCACCAAAAGGGGTGCATGTGTTGGCGTGCGAGCACTTCAGCCGGAGTGTCTATATAAGGAGATGTTATCCTTAGTGTAGAGGGGGAGAAAAACAAAATCAGATCAAAAGTGATCAAGTGTGGGTGAGTGCCTCCCCTGCTGTTGGAGATGTGAGGTAGTGTTGGGTGAGGGGATTGCCGGTGTGTGGCTGCAACCAGCCTTGGTCGGGGCAAGTGCTGGGCACACCCGGTAAGCTGTCGGTGCAGCGTTGTCCACCTGTGACCGAACCATCCAGTTCTATTCCAGCAGCCTCGAGCCTGCGTGCCGAGTGTTGGGAAGTTCTGTCGAGTGTGTGTGTCGAAATCGCTGCATCCCACCGAGGTCGCATAGGGTTGTCTGAGTGTTGTTGGATGGCTTGTGACTCTTTGGTCTCATTCACGCTGTCTCTTTGCGCGGCAAGGGCGCCTCGGTCCCACCGAACCCTTCCAACCACGACGCGGACAAACCCGCGCCCGAATAATATTTTATCAATTCATTGAAGTGACATTCAAATTGCATTATTCAAAACAATAGAACATTCCACGACATCAATTACATTTGGTAGGTACATATGTGATGCAATTGCATTGCTGCTCCTCCGCAGTCCTAATATCACTCAATCCTCCAGATTCTCATGTACATAGATAATAGAAAAACATTAGTAACAAACGTTACCAGTCCAAAAATAATTAATAACAAACTAGCACAGGAGAGCTAACTCTCCTGTTAAATGAAATAATTCTTACTCTTCTTTATAGAATCTCTCATAAGGGCACTAATTATGAGCCGTCAACCTCGCGCGACAGCATTCTCTTTCTATCTCATTTCATTTTTTGGCAACTTTAAAACTATCCCTTGTGCAGGAGAACCAATTTATGGTTTTTCAGCCCACTACATCCTCTGTATTACTCTTGGCTTCAAGTACAGAGGTCGAGTACTCTCAGGCATGCACCTTTAATACCCTTTGAAACCACAAGTCTAGACATGCACTGTATAGTAGTACTCGTAATCCACCACATTTCTCCAGGTTTGGGGAACTCAAAGGTGGAATTATCAAGATCCCTTGGGAATAGAATTGACGCTCACCAAATCCAGAGCCCGCTTTGACTAACAAGCACCCACTCACATGTAGCACAGTTGTCGATTTCCCCTGGTATCACATCTCACTAAAAACTCAAGAAAACTACATATTTATATATGCCTAGGTAGGGATTGTAATATAATAGACTTGAAGGAATCATGATCTGGATTTGAGTTTTCGACAGCAAACTCGATGGATTTCATCCTCGAGGGTCATTAATCCAAAAATTTTACATGCGAAACTAAAACATTGCCTATGTTGAGTAGGATACAATCAATCTACCACCCAACACATCCACTTACCTGTTAAAAACAAAACATGACAAGAGTATTGAAAAGTCAAAACCAGAAGGGATTCCTAAACGGACCTTGTAGAAGCTCCAATCCGGGTCCATGCGCCCTGGGCAGCAAACTCCTACTCTGTACCTACACATCAAAACTAAAAGTTAATGCTTGCATGGTGATGCAATTCACACATCCTACTGCACAGACACATCAAGGCACACCTCATATCAAATCATACATCAATCCATATCAGATGTTCTAGGCTATGTTTGCATTAAATTAACAATACTTGCTTAATTTAATTAATTAATTCCTTAACATTCATTTTAAAACAATTCAGTCACGCAATCTCATTTTTATTAACAATAAAAATATTTAACACATTAATCAATCAATCTTAGCATGGTGTGCTAATAATTATCACTTTTAAGTACTTAAGTCGAAGTTAATTATACTTCGCATCGTTGGCAATCGACGACGGCTAAGGTTTGTTGTGCAGTTTGAGACTCAAATTTGTCACCCAGTGGTATCTGAAGTTTTATCATTCGACTGGATGAATTCGGCAAAAGATCTAGAGAATTTTTTGTGAATCTGATTTTTTGACGATTTTTTGGCAGTTTCCAACGGCTTTCCGGCGATTTTTCTTGTGACTTTTCTAGAGAGGCAATCCAGGCTATAGGTCGGCACCGGCTCAGGGAGCTCGACCCAATGGTGGTGGTGAGGTCAACAACGGCGGGGATGATTGTAGGCAGCAACATCAAGTAGGCGGGGTCAGACGGATCATCCGATTGGCTCCTTGGCTGGCCTCGATGGCAGCCCTCGGTATGGGGGAATGGTCAGTGGGTCGGAGGTGAAGAAACGTCGAAGGCATGGTAGTGTGGACAGTTGCAGATCTGACACCAGGAAGGGGGCACTAGGGCGCAGCTCCCGTGCATCTTCGAGGTCGGGGGGGGGGGGGGGACTACTCGGTGCGGCGACAAGTTTAGGGAAGAGAGTGTCAGGGTGAGGATTTCAGTGGTATTTTCATGATTAGATGTTGACTCGACTCCGACATAAGTTAAAAATAATAACTAACTCGTAATAAATTCTAAAACAAATCTAGAAAAATAGGTAAAAATCTTATAAAATATAATACACACAATAACATCACAATAACATGTTCTATTACTAATAACTAACACAAACTGCTCTATAACACGTCCTAATTCATTATTCCGCCTAAAAGTAATTTTACGATTAAATACATAAAAAAAATAACTACATTCTGTCATATACTTTGATACTCATTTCTCATCATCTTATGGACATCATCGCTCATGACACACGACTGGCCTCAATTCAGTATGCGGGTCATGAAATTAACTTGACTCAAACCAATGGTTGAATCGATTGGTAAACTAATGTAAAACTCTGCCTGATTCATGGGTTTTACAACCTTCCCTTAGAAAAATTTCTGTCGCTAATGTTTTTCATATTATGTATGCATGTCTTTTGCTCCTGTGTATTGGGTTAGCTTTGGTAGAATGATAAATAGATGCCACACACACTTGTGTTTAACGCACTATTGCTTTCTTTCTGTATTTATATATACTGATGGGCTTTCATGTATATTTAGTAATGTCTTCCATTTTTGAGATGCCAAGAGGGTTGTTTGATATAATTATACGTTTGGAGGTCTTCTAAGATTAATTAATTTGAACCTTGGCTTTCCTGGATCATAATAGTCGATTTAGTTAAGTGAACCGAAATCGGTTAGTGTGTAGAGGATGATTGGGAGGGTGAGGAGTGAGTATTGGAATTGTAGATCCCATTTTGAACATGTTGAGTGTATTGGAAGGCAAAGAGCTATTTTAGAAATGTGTGTGAAAACTAAAATGTGATGAAGTGTCTCGTATACGTGAATCCCTAAATGGTGTGATAAAAACTGAATAATCTAACTTGTGCATATAATACATGTTCCTGAGTTTTGCATTAAGCATTAATTGTTTGATGACCTTCTGAATAGATTATAAAAGTGAATACATCTTTTGTTTTCTCATACACTGGGGGGTAGTGGATCCATATAATGTATTTCTTCTTGTTTCTTCTTCTATGGGTGAGGGACAACTTAGAGGGTGTGCTATAGGTGTAAAACCCACAACCCGGAATCAGGGTTTTATAATCGAAACCGTTCAGTTAGACTGTAATTTTTAGTCGACTCAGTTTTAGAACACGCATGCTGGCCAAGACCATCCGTGTGTTATGAGCTATGAGGGTCATGTGTACCCGAAGTGTATGATGATAACGTCAGTAACGCAGTATTACAATTGAGTTATCATAGTATATGAAAGTACACCCATTTTTTTTATATATTTAGTGGACCACAGACATTAGAAATAGGTCGTTTATCGTATTAGGTTGCATTAGTTATTATTTATTAGTGGGTTAGTAGGCTTAGAATATGTTATTTGAGATAGGACATTATTATATTATTTTATGGCATTTTGTTACATTTTATTTTTGTTTTTGGAATATATTTATTATTATTGTCTCTTGTCAAGAACAAGTCAAGTTTTATTTATGAGAATGCCATAGCAAGTTTTCCTCCCTATTTTGGTTCACCGCCACCCACTAGTGGTTTCTTCCACTGCCTCCACCCCATCACCGTCTGTTCAAGTTGCCCCCACCAACCCTCTTCTTCCCTTCCCTTCCGATTCCCCATGCCTTCCCCTACCCTGATCACCCTCTTCCGCTGAGTCGATTGGTCGGCGATAGTAACAGGTTGCCGCTAACCAATGAGATCACTATGAGAAGTTATATCACTTCTCAAATTTTAGATTTTTAATTTATTTTGATCATTATGCATATCATCCATAATTTTTAGGAATTTTTCATATTTTTGTTAATATGTTAATTTTGTAAATAGTGATAATTATATGTTAATTAATGATTTTCTATATGTAATTAAGAATTGTATAGGGATTAATAATAATTCAAATCATTTGTTTTGGAAATTAAATATTTTATAGATGACGTTGAAATTGTGAAGTTATGTATTAGAGTTATAATTGTGTAGGTTAACTAATTATTGATTTGATTAGAAAGTTAATATAGAATGAAAATGGTATAATTGAAGATGAATCAAATGTCAGGGTTAGGATGATGTGTTGTTGATCAAAAATTGATGCACGATGATAAAATATAATGAAAATGAATGTAAATGATTTGTACAAATAAGTAATTAGTGATAAACTCCATTACATGTTTTGCATATGAATTAGTGCTAACAAGCACTTTTGATAATTAGAAAATTACTTGAGATTTGAATAGTAAATTAGAAGTCTTAATGTAACACTCACTGAGGAATGGGTGTTACTATACGAAGTTAGTTAACATTGTTTGATTGTCCATGAACTAATAACGTTGGATCAAAAGGATGTGAGTACAAATTGAGAATTCATGAATCAGATAGTATGTATTTAGGAATTATTAGGTTATGTTGTAACAATTGTTATTTTATAATTCCACATGTTTTGTTGTGTGTCTTCTATTTAGGCAGTTTGTGATTACGTAGGTATTTATTCATCTCATTAATGCATCATGTAGCTAGCCTAGATGTTAGCATTTAGTTTGATTATGTAGGTACAAAGTAGGAGGTCCATTGAGGCTTCTATGAGGTAGTAGCATGTAGTTTGATTATTCACGTAGCCTCGCTTGGAGCTTCTACGAGGTCCATTGACGACTTGTCCCTTATTTTTTTTCTCTATATTCTGTGTGATTTGATATATTATTTATAGGACAAGTTCAAGTGGTATTTTATTAGATCCCACTTAACTCGGGTCATTTAATCAAATCATTTTCTTAATACCCTCAAGGATGATATCCCTAGAGTTTGATTTCTAAAACAAGACCTCATGTTGCCTTCAGGCCTATAATATTAAATCCCTTCCCAGGGCTATATATATATATATATATATATATATATATATATATATATATATATATATATTCGAGTTTTTAGTGAGACGAGAGATGGTGAAACCGACTCGCATGTACCATAAGCGGGTGCATGTATCAGTCACAATGAGCTTTAAATTAGTGAGAGGGTAGTTCCATTCCCGAGGGATCCTAATAACTTCGTGTTTTGAGTTCCTTACACCTAAGGAAACATGAAGGTTTACAGGTATTATTTAGTGAAGTGCATGTCCGAACAAATGGTTCAAAGGGTAGTGAAGGTGAGTGCCTGAGAGTACTCGGCCTTCGTGCTCAGGACTAGAAGATATATGGAAGGAAATGAGAAGGCTTAGGATATACCTAGTAGTCTCAAGGGACAGAAAAGAAAAATATGAGAATGCCAAGAGAGGCATTAGTAGAGCCGGCAACTAAGGATGATATTGAGTTCGCAACTCGATGGCTCCCTAGTAGATGCTCTTATTAGAGTTCAGCAAAAGATATAAAAATATTTTCTTCAAAATAAGAGTTAGCTCTCATTTACCAATTTGATATAGTTATTTCTAGACCAATAACACTCATTACTAACATTTTCTTTTATATATACATAGGTAAGGAGTAGGAGTGTGATATGTCAGCCTCGATCGAGGAGCACTACACAACTATGTGCACACACAATGTGATATGTGTTTGATCTGATATAGGATTTTGTTTATGATGTGTTTGATGTGATATATTGTATTGTGAGTGAAATGACTTAAAACTGTTAAGAATGTTGTGACAATGTGATAATGGAGATTAGTAAAATGGTTCAAGACTCACATTAAAAATGTGATTTTGTCAATTTATGTAAAAGATTTTCTTGATGTCACTTTAGTATATTATGAAATGAAAAGTGTGGATGATGTGATATAAATTATTGTTTTGACAGGTTCTTATTTCACTTTTAGAGAAAATTCTTTCCGTTTGGTTTTAAAAATTTTGACAATTTTATCGTGATTACTTTTAGTGTGAATTGTTTAACATGTCATTCATGTAGCATCCTGTTAGGGTTCCTTGCATCTCATGAATACATAATGACATTTATCTTCTTTTCTTAAATGCCGAGAGTAGATCCATTCGGGAAGTTTGGGTTAGCTGACTTAATCGGGTAATATGTAACATTCCGGTCCGGTTTGATAGTGAGCCAAATTTAGGGTGGTATAATAGGGTTCTTATGTAACTCTTGTACTTTTGACCTTTAATTATTGTAGAACTGCTAGGTCTCAGAAGATTAAATTTTCAAATGTCATTTATTTATGTGTGCTTTATTATGTGTGCTTTTGTTCATAGGTACTTTTTTTTAATATCTATTTATTATATTTTTCACAACATTGTGGTTGAGGGGATAACGGATTAAGGGTTCCAAAGGGTGATAGGGGTATATATATATATATATATATATATATATATATATTTGTATATGGGTAAAGTTTTTATAAGTCTGGGTAGAAAAAAATTTTCCCCCAAGCTTGATCTGGGCCATTTGATTAAAAGGACGACCCAACTCTTTTTTTTAAAAAAAATAATAATAAACTCCCCGGTGCCGGTAGCCGCCGTGGCCCCGTGTCGGCCACATTTGATCGCGGGCGGCCTATGGTCAGCCACGACCGGATTAATCAGTGTGACCAAAGATCTGGTTAGGGGTGGGCATCGGTTGGACAGACATCGGACAAATTATTGTCTGCGTTTATCCAAAATTTCATCGAACAAAACT
The DNA here is from genome assembly GCA_033002965.1 of Piper betle. Classification (NCBI taxonomy): domain Eukaryota; kingdom Viridiplantae; phylum Streptophyta; class Magnoliopsida; order Piperales; family Piperaceae; genus Piper; species Piper betle. The sequence continues at coordinate 23,816 of JAURVB010009551.1, read as the reverse complement.
TGTCCGACCAATTTTGGACGTCAAATTGTCTGTCGGGCCTGAACAATATCCGCAGACAGTTTGAAATTACCTTATTTTTAAAAAAAAATTGTCCATGCCGCCGCCTGCCCTCCACGGCCACGCTCTACGCTGCTAGCAAAACCCCTCCACTAAAACCGTTGGAATTGGCTCGGTAAGCATGATACATCTACGACGTCGATGTGCTCGGCGGAGGTGGCAGCTCGCCGGAAAATGGCTAAATAGAGGCAGTCGGTGGTGGGTTGCTAAATCCGGCTGGCTTGGGCGGCGATGGGTTGCGCTCTTGTCGGGGAAGGCTGTGGGAGGGTCGGTAATGTCAAGGCAGTGACTGGATGGCCGTGACGACGGTCGCCGGCGGCGGAATCAACGACACGAGCACGTCGCTAGGCATGGCGTCGTGGAGGCCGGGCGACGGCCGGGGCACTCAGGGCATCATGGCAATGCCGCGGCGGAGCCTGGTGGTGACGATCGGCGGCAGGGGCGATGTCGGCGGTAGCGGCGGCGGCGACGAAACGGGGGTGGCGCGGCAAGGGTTTGGACGGGGAAGAGAAAAAGGGTTGGGGGGGTTTGAGCGATGACAATATCGTAAATAAGACTTAACTCGACTCGACTCGACTCGAGCCAATAATAATAATTAACTCGAAATAAATTCTTAAAAAATCCATAAAATAGGGGGAAAATCCATAAAATAAAACAAACACTACAACATCATAACGACATGCTTTATAACTAATAACCCACCCAAATTCCTTGTAACGCAACCTAACGCGGTAAACGACCTAAAATTAATTTTATAATCCACTATATATAAAAATATAAAAATAACTTGTATACTTTTATATATTCTAATAACTTATTTTTTCTTTTATGTTCATGATATTATCATTATATATTTGGGTACACATAACTCTCATGGCTCGTACACACGACCGGCATCAGCTCAGTACACATATTCTAAAACATACTCGACTCGAACCGACATTTGAATCAATCGGTTCATAAGCATAAAACCCTGACTCAGATTGCGGTTTTTATATTATGTTTATAATGTGATATTTTTTTTTCGAAGATGGATCATACAAGTTTATTATTCAATGTAAATGAACAAAGTGGATGTGAAAAAAATAGCAAAAATTCGATTGCTAAAGAAGGAGAATCTATGGACATTATCAAAAAAAGGAAAATAGTATCTGCTATATGCGCCTATTTTGATAGATAATATTAGAAGAATGGAACATTTCCTATTTGTCGTTATTGTGAAAAGAAGTTTGAAGAACTGAAAGTTATGAAACTACTCATTTATAAAAGCATGAAATGAAATATCTTACTTTTAAAATAAAAAGGATATAAAACATGAGTAATTAACTTTTTTGTATTTTTTTCATATAGGTGAGCTAGATAAAGAATCAATTATTAGAATATTTTATCTTTGAAGTAAATATAATATTGGACAACATTTTGATGCCAATGATTATTTTAAAGTTTTTATACGTTGATTATCTTTTGTTTGACTATAAAAATTGAGAGCATGTTAACTAAATTGTAAGTGGTTTGATATGATTATTAATGCGAATGTATAATTATAAATTCCTAAATATAAGAGTGACATTTATCCTTTTTATATGTATGTCATTTTTAGGTATTTAAGATATTAAATATCAATTTTATGTATAAATTTAATTAATTTTACTGTATATTTATATTTTAAAATTTTCATAAACTATAATATTAGTCTTATAAATGTTGAAGATATTATATTAATGATATAAAATATCGGACATTCAGTCGGTCGTTCGATTGGATAAAAAATGTCCATGTTTGGTTTGTTTAATTCAGTCGAATTTTGTCAGTTAAATTTGATTGGACATGCTTTGGACGTTATACGACGGATAAATTCAGATGTCTGTGCCCACCCCTAGATCTGGTCACCTATTGCCAGATTTGGTAGGTGCCATTGGATATGACCGATGCAACCTTCTACAACTTCGTGGGTGCCACAGGGTTTTTAATTTAATAGAATAAATAACCCGACGGCCCATATCAATATATATATTCCTAGAAAAAGAAATGGGTGTGCCCTTGAATTTTAATGAGTGGACGTGGATGGACGGCTTAGATGGGACTTTGTATGCCATCAAACCCTTACCTTCTGTATAAATCAAAATGTGATTTAATGTCACTAACTTTTCTTTAGAGCAGCACGAACCGCACGATCATTATAGATCTGACGGTTAGCTTTGATTGTTGGTGTCCGTAGAATTTTATAAAATCCCTTTCTACCTCGCCGATCGTCCCATCCTCTCTGAGACTAGGGTTTAAGAGGCCTCTCCAAGCGGCCGCTCTCTTCGTCGACGACGAATCTCTACGTCCTTCTATATTGTTTGATCTCCGATCCCGTAACTTTTTCAATCATTCCTTTTGTTGTTAATTTCTGTTTTGCTCTTCTTTGCAATGAATTTGATGTGGTTTGTGTGGGTTTTTGAACACGATGGCGGGAAGATTCCGATGTCTTCCAACCTTTAATGGAGCAAGCTGTTTTGTGCTTGTATGTTCCGGGGTTAACGTCATAGATCGAGCGCGGAGGCGTTGAGAAGCTTCGGCTTTTCCGCCTCCTGGGCGGTCTCATATCCTATCGCCCTGGGGAGCGGCGTCGCTGCCTTTACCTCTTGGGAATGGCCATGAGACATACACTGATTTTTTCCTTTTTGTCATTCATATCAACCTTATTGTTTTCATTTTATGTTTGAATTGTTTTTAAAGGTGTGTTGATGTTAGTAGCGGCCTATGATGAAAAACACTTAAAAAACACCATCTTTCGGGACTGAGTGGCTCTTGTAGCCTTGCTGACATTCTGCAATTCTGAGGCCTTTGAAGGTGCTTCATGAACAATTGACGTTATTTGTTGGTCTTGCTTGTTTTCTTTTTCTTTCTAAATTAAATTTTGTTTTTTGTTAATTTTAATTAAAGAAAAAATGAAGTTAATCTTTGGTTATATCAGTTGTATGACAGAATTCAATAGTTAGGATCGTCCGGAGAAATTGAACAAGTAATCTAGTTAGATGTCGATTTGATTTTCGTTCTAGTTTTTATAAATGAGACTAATGAAATTAAACCGCATCCAGTCGGTGCCATATATCCTGGATGGGCATGGGCTGGTATCATTTAAAGTTAGTTTTTAAGTGTAAAATAAAAACGTTATCTGGTGTACAGAGTTCTCTGTATGTATCTTGGTAACAGTTCGCGCAAAAGCGAAAAAAACATTAATTTGCCCAATAAAGTGTTGTTCAGCATATCGACCTTGGTATTCTTCATTTCAATGCTTGGCCTCCATGTTTGACATGTAACTTCTTTGAAGGTTCAGCTGTGAACATTCTTTGTAATGTAAGGTGTTTTGGACGAGGTTTAAGGTTTTAGTTTAATCGGTCGTGTGATGCAGTTAAACCATAACTCTTCGTTACAGGAACTTGTGGCAAATCAACTCTTTTGTGTATTAATTTCATCTCTCTTGCATGAATGTGAAGTTAATTTAGGTTAATATTGGCATAAAATCTCCCCATTAAATAAATGAATTGTAGAGTTAAGGTCTAATAATAATCTCACCCAGCTTTTTAGATATACGCTTTTTTCCGTGTTTAATGAAATACAGAGTCAGCGGGGAAGAATCGCGTATGTGTATCGTATAGTTTATGAAAGCATTGTAAGGAATCCTAGTAGCCTGAGGGTAGCTTGTAGAATTTTTATTTACAATCTAGGTTCTCCCATATGAAAAACATTACCACCATGCCAAATACTGAACGTTTATGCCAATTATGTTTTTAATACTAAATTCACCTGAATTTCAAGTAAGCGATCAGAATATCATGAGCATGGAAGGAGTGGCCAATAAGACACTGCCTAGCCCAATCGTAGCTCCGGCGTCTTCTTGGTCGGTCATCATATGCGGTTCGCTTGTGCCACTCGCCTCCACAATGTTGTTTGAGGGAGCACACCTAACAATTCCTAAGCTTTAGTTACTTAGGTGGCCTTCACCTTATAATCCATGTCTTTCCATAAAATTTTGGGTTGTCCCCTTTGAAGCTTTACACATCATTGGCTAACAAAAGATGTTATCATACATGCTTAGTAATCCGTTATCCTCCCATATACACAAAGACGAGCTATGGGGGAACGTATTTTTAAATTTTGTTCTAGTCCCACATGCACAAGGTCGAGCTATGGGGAACCCTTTTTTTAATTTTGTTTTGACACGATTTGCCATTCCGCTCCCCCCACTGGCTTTCTCATCTTACTTTTTGTCTTCTTTGATGTTCACGGCTATGTGCGGGCCACCAAAAAGGAACGCTCATCTATATTAGGCAAGAAACGCTTTGAAGCCAACGGATGTTTATAATTACAACATCAGCATTTGGGTTTAAGGAATTAAACTTGAAGTGGCCTGCATGGAGGAGATAAAAGTAATTACAGATAATTATAGCATTAGCAATGTTCTCTCCGGGGATGGGAAGGCTATCGCGCAGTGTCTGCTTTACCAAAATATTAAGTGGCAGCTTTAGAAATTTACATACAATCGCTAGTGCCTCGATGTGCATGTCAATTTAATTGACGGTGATGCTACATATTTTTATACATGCATCATATGGTTTAGTAATTAATGTAGGATGTGTATAGGGCATGGTTCGTGTTTGACTGAGATTGTTTGCAACTTGAAGAACCAGTTCTTTAAGGATTTGATTGTTTTATGTTCTTTTATTTAGTTAGATCGGTTTTTGCTTGTCATCACATTTAATAACCCTAATAACCCTCATTATGAGATCTATGGAGGCATATTATTGTTATTACCTAGTCAAGCCTATTACTTAAAATATTATTTTGTGATGTTTAATCTATAGGAAAGCACTATGTTGAATGGGTGAAAATGTTTGGAATAAATTTGGTCCATTGATGAGATCTCCTAGTTGGTCCTCTCCAGAAACCCCTGGTTGCATTGTTGATTAGATTGACGCAACATTTATTTTTTATTGCATTACTTTTACCCACGTGCCTGTGCTCTTCTCTTTTTAAGTATTTTGTGAGTTAGTAGCTAATAGTGAATTAGTCTTTAAGTAGTGATCAAATTACAATTAGGCATTGGGTTTGAATTTCAAAGTAGAAGAATGTATTAAAGGGGAAACTAGTGTATTCTTGGTAGCAAATGAAATTGGTATTTTCCTATTTCTCTTCTTATTTCTATTCTTGTTTGCTCTCCTCTCTTATCTCCGAACTTTATCTCTATTTCGATTCTATTGAATTCTGATCTCTAACCCTCCAATGTTCATTCTCCTCATGATTAATCATTACTCTTCACACTGTAATTGCTTAAGAATTGTATTGAGTGCAATCTAATATGAGTTCACCACGTAAAGTCATGAGTTCAGCCTCCAATGTAAAAGGAATACTCCCGAAATGTTTGATTTTGCATCCATTAGATTGATTATGAGGAAATATATCATCAATTGAACTAGATTTTTCGAACCCTTGAAGAACTTAATTTTCAAGACCTATCCCATTTTGAAGCCTGCTTTATAACCCTTAAACTCTAATGCAAAGTGCAAGCTCTAACCGTGATCAAGCCCAAGCCCATAAATGATTGAGATGGGTGGGCCGTCATGGTTTAAAATTTAGGCCGAAAAATAGTGACAAACAGTACCTATTACACCCTATAACCCCTCACACTCCTCTATAAAATACCCAAAAAAATCCTTTATTTTGATCCTCCCACTTGCCCCCCTTGTCATCTTTTCTAATTTTTAGTGAAGCTTGGCCGATAGGAGACACCTTTGGCCAATCCGCCACCACCATCTTCAAACACCACCCCCATTATCTTTTCACTCTAACTTCCTATCTTAATCTAGCCTTGCTCTCGCCGGATCTTTCTCTTGCTGAAAATTTGTTGGACAAAGCTGCTTTCATAAAGTTTGGTGGGCACTCCACCAATTTTCTAGTCAACAGGAGTGGCCACTTAGCAATCAAGGCCACATTTCTCTTCCATCTCTCTTTTCAAGTATTATCTCACAACAAATTGAGTAATTAAAGACATCATAAGGCTATTAAGTTTGTGATATCATCCTTCTAGAGTGGTGCACAACTTTTGTGCCTCATCTATCTTGTGTGTAACTTGATGTCATACTAAATTTTAACATTTCAAATGCATTGAAGGAGTTAAATCTCGTAATTGAAGATCCAAATTCTCTAGAACTTTGAACTTTCAGTTTGGACTTGGACATTGACTCGATCACCTGAAATGGGACTCACAGACCCAGATTATGATAAGTTTAAAAAGCGAGTGGAAGCCGCCTTCGAACTCGCTACACTTCAACGACAAGTGCTTCTTGGCACAACCTCCTCTCTAGCATTCCAACAAGTGCTCGACACTAGCAAGATCTAGAGTAATCTCTCCCTTGCGCCTCATGAATCTTCCAAACACCGCAAAGACCATGACGTGTGTGTGTGTGGTAATTCATGCTCAAACAATTGGCCAGACCACCAATCACAATAAGCAAGCCAACCCCTAAAGTGATGTTCCCCGACAAATTGGCGAGCCTTATCATCAACACTAGTGTCCTTTGTGGTTGACTTGACAACCATCCTAATGTTCCCATTGATCAACAAGAGAATGCCCCAAGTCTAGATGACTTAGATGCGTAAAAAAGATGAGTGCATCTAGGGGTGGGCGGGGACATCCGAATTTATCTGTCCGACCGAAGTTCGAAGCATGTTCGACTGAATTTGAATGACTAAATTCGATCAAATTAAAACAAATCAAACATGGACTTTTCTTTGTCTGATTGAACGACTGACCGAGTGTCCGATATTTTATATCAATAATATAATATCTTCAACATTTGCAAGGGTAATATTATAGTTTATAAAAATTTCAAAATATAATATACACTAAAATTAATTAATTATATATAATAATTGATATTTAATAAAGGATAAAAGTCACTCTTATATTTAGGAATTTAAAACTATACATTCATATTAATAATCACATCAAACCACTTACAATTTAGTTAACATGCACTCACTTTTTAAAGTCAAACAAAAGATAATCAATGTATAGAAACTTTAAAATAATCATTGACATCAAAATGTAGTCCAATATTATATATACTTCAAAGATAAAATATTTTAATATATTTCGCACATTCACGAACCTTCTCTATATACTTAGCAATCTCATTCAACTCATCTTGAACAATCATGTTTAAAATATGAGCAAAACATCTTAAGTGAAAATAATCACATGCAAGATTTGAAATTTTACCTGAGAAAAAGACTTCATTTCTTTAGCCGTTCTATTATTTGTACTTGCATTATCAAATGCAACTGTAAAAACTTTTTTATCAAATTGCAAGTCACAAATTTTAATAAGACATTTGGCTATGCATTCTCCAGTGTGTCAATTTTATAACTTTGGCAAAATTTAATACTTTTTTGTATTGTCCAATTTCCAATATTTGCAAAACAATATAAGCAATATTTTGTGAAGATGTCTAAATATCACTAGTAAAACTAATTTGCATATCAAGCACATTTTTTCTCCTTTTCATAAACTCGAAGACAATCTCTTGTAATTATTCTTCTATAAAAATCACAAATTGTGGTTGCAAGTTAGTAACCCACCTTCTAAATCTTTCATGTTCCACAATTGAAAATGAATACTCATATAAGATAATTGCCTCAGTCAACTTTAATTTACTCCTTCCTTGATCAAATTTCCAAACTTCTATTTTTTTCTCCATCTTCTTTTACTACCATCTTAAAAATTTGTTGCGCAATATCACCACTTACGCTTTTTGTCCTCTTCATTTTGAAATTAGGGCATTTCCCTTCAACATGCCTCCATAGATGAGTAGTTCCATAACTTCCGGCTCCCTTAAAATTTTTTTCACAATAACGACAAATAGAAGATATTTCATTCTTTTCATTTTTCTATCAAAATAAGCTCATACATCAGATGCCATTTTTCTTGTTTTTGATAATGCACCATCTATAAATTCTCCCTCTTTAGTGATCGAATTTTTTCTATCTTTTCCACCTCCACTTTGTTCATTTACATTTAGTACTAAACTTGCATTATCCATCTTTGAAAAAAAATATCAAATTATAATTATAAAATGTCATAACTAGTATAAATCAATTCCATTTGTAAAAATAGTACCAACTAATATTGTTAATTACTGGCACCTAGTCCCTCCACAATGCAAGTTTCCTTTACCAAGCAATTGCACAAACTTCTATAGCTCAAATGTTGCATAATTTCATCAGTATAAGCTTTTTTGGACTTATCATTCAACCATAAATAATCATTAATTTAATAATTATTAATCTAATAAAATAAGAAGTAGTAGATATAAAATAAAGCCTTAATCGATTGAAAATTTACAGGAGAAGATGTAGCAGAGGCCGCCAGAGGTGGAGGGTGGTGGAGGCAGGCAGAGGCAAAGGGCGATGGAGGCAAGTGGCGGCAGAGGTGTACACGGTGCACAAGGCAAGCAGAGGCAGCAGCGTCGGATGAGCGCGGCATGCAGAGGGTGGCAAAGGCAGGGACGGCGGCATGGGTTAGTCAACGAGTAGAGGGCGGCGGAGGCAGGCGGCGGCAGAGGTGTACGTGGTGTGCAGGGCAGGTGGAGGCAGGTAGTGGTAGATGGGCTCGGCCCACAAAGAGTGGCGAAGCCAGGGGCGGCGTCGGGTGGGTTAGTCGACGAGCAGAGGGTGGCGAAGGGGTTACGCGGTAGAGGCATGCTGCGACAGAGGTGTACATGGCGCACAGGGCAGGCGGAGGCATGCAACGGCGGAAGTGTACCCAACGCGCAGGGTAGGTGGCGGCGAATGGATGTGGCACGCAGAGGATGGCAGAGGCAAGGGCGACAGGTGGGTTGCTTGATGAGCAGAGGGCGGCGAAGGGGTTATGCGTCGGAGGCAAGTGGCAGCGGAGGTGTACACGGTGCGCAAGGCAGGTAGAGGCAGGTGGCGGCAGATGGGCATGGCGCGCAGAGGATGGCAGAGGCAAGGGTGGCATGTGGGTTACTCAATGAGTAGAGGGCGGCGAAGGGGTTATGCGGCGTAGGCAGGCAACAGTAGAGGTGTACACGGGGCATAGGGCAAGAGGCGGTGAATGGGCAGTGCACAGTCGGTGGCGGAGGCAGGGGCAGTAGGTGGGTTACTCGATGGGCAGCACCCAGCGGAGGGGGTACGTTGGCAGTGGATGGGTTACACAGGTGGCGGCAGTGCGCAAGGAGGCGGAGGCCAGCTGCAGGCGACAATTCTCAGGGAGCGGGCAAGGAGGTGGAGGGCGGGTGCAGGCGGCTACGGTGGAGGAGATGAGGTCCTCTACATTACGCGAAGAGTACCCTAATGTTACATGTAATTTCGGACTGTCCAGTGACATTGCTTGGGCTTGATGGACAATTCGGACAATGATTTGGTCGGACAAGTTTCGTCCAACGAAATTTCGGACAGACATGGACAACAACTTGTCCGACGTCCGTCCAACCAATGCCCACCCCTAAGTGAATCCACCAACTTGAAGCCTTACTAAACCAAGCTCTTTCTCGTCTCAATAAGCCACGTGACTAGTCTTCCATTCCCGATATGCATCCTGAACAAAGGAATATGCTGCTACAACAAAAAGATGCGGAACAAATGCATTCATCTCCAACACTTGCCTTACCTTCGCCACCTTAGAAAACAAACCTGATAGCTCTTGTCTGTTCTCCATTACCAGAAAACCAACCCGTTGCAAATCCTCTACCACTCCCAATTTCTCAAGGAACTCCACCTGGGGGCTTTCTTCAAAACTTCCAAATGTCATCTCCCTATCAACTTCCTTACATGCATGGGTATGGAACAAGTTATCACTCATTCCATTTTTCGTCACAAAAACCTCCAACATCAATGTCTTCTGCAACTCCACAAACAATACCAAATGCTTCACACCTTCTTGATCTTCGAATTGAAAGAATGGAGACTGCCCTTGCTACCATGCAAGACACTCTTGAAGAAAAAAAGGCTTTTGATGTCTTGAATGTTATGAAGCGTCTACGCCCTCTAGCTAAATAAGTCTACAATGAGGTACTACCAGAGAAATACAAGAGATTAGCTTTTCACTAAGTTTAGTGGAAATAGTGATCCTTGAGATCATATCACAATTTTTGAGATCGAGTGTAGAGCTATTGCCTCAAACAATAAGCTCATGCTTCAGCAATTTCCTTCATCTCTCACTGGTAGTGCAATATAGTTGTTTAATAAGATCTATTTGTAGACTATGTTCAAACATTTCCAAATGTTGTCATCACGAATGAAGGAGACACGAGACATGAAGGAAACAACCAAGATTTGCACCATGAATGTTGGACCAGCCTCTTGGTTCCTTAGTGGCGAGAAAGTGATGGTCTAAGAATAGCTACAAAGTGAATGTTGTTGCTGAATACATCCCAAGAGAAGGCAAAATAGAAAAGTCAATGACCAAAATAAAGTATCATCATCTCAAAGCAACTTGGTGTCCTTGGCATAATTTGGAAGATTACTCCTTTGACCTCAATGATACAGAGCGTTGGTATGACCTCTTCCTTAAAGAAGGAAAATTGACTCCCAATGATCCTCCAGAACATTTGGGGCTGGGTGACGACATAAAAGATAATTTCTATAGTTACCACCAAAAATTTCTGTAGTTACCACCATGTGAATCATGCCACACGTTGATGTTGGGAGATTATGGAGACCATTCAAAAAATGCATAACAAAGGTGAGATCACTTACAAGAGTAGTAAGCCTAATCCTCCAAAGGCTGCTATCATGATGGTATCCCACAACCCACTACAACCTACTCATCTCACCAAAGTCAAAGCAAATAATGTTTAGAGTGATGATTCTTCTATCACCTCATGCATTGCCACAATCTCCACCTCCATTAGTATCTAAAATGTCTCCACTACCTTAACTCATCCAACATTGGTACAAGAGCAATCACTTCCTCCTCCATCTTGTGAAGGTGATGACATTCATAATGTTATCAAAAGTATAAGAAAATTTTCTTCTATTTTTAGTGTGTTTGATGCTTTATCTCTATCGTCCATAACAAGGCATATGCTTGAACACACACTATCCGAGGTTGTCATGAAGAGTGGAAGGCCAAAAATGTTCTATATGCAATCTAAAGGTGTCAAAGATTGTATAACAAATGTTGAATACCTTGTCAACCACTCCATGTGTTCACTGAGGTCAACAAAGAACAAAGGTCTCATACCATCTCATCTTGGTCGCATGTTAATAACATTCTTCCCCTTCCCAATGAGATCATCACATGCTCAAATGAGGACTTATGTCATCCAAAGCCGAATCACAATTGGCCCTTGTTCATGAACATTAAGCAATAGAACAAAGTGGTGAGGCAAACACTTGTACATGCGGGAGCATCTATTAATCTCTTGCCCCTTTGAGTCTTGAAAGAGTTGGGGTACACCCTTGAGCACCTTGCACCCACAAATATGAATAGCTCATGTGTCTCCTACACAATATGTGAATCCATGGCTACCATCGCTTTGCATATATTAGTTGGACCATTCAGCATGTCACACATATTCCATGTGGTTGATCTTGATTAAGTATTCCACATGTTTCTTTCATGACCCTAGATCCATGATCATCGATGCGTTCCATCCTCTTGTCATTAATGGATAAAGGCTACACCCATGAATGGAAATCAAGTTTGCACTCAAGGGTCCCTTCATGGTGGAAGCTAGATTCTTCCTTGCCGAAACTGTTCTCATATCAACTCGACAAAAGTCATCATTGCATACTCATCCAACAATTATGGCACTACTTGAATTCATTACACCTACAGCAAATTACCCGCCTTCACTTCCCCCCATAGGTGCGTAAGTCTCACAAATCATCAATCACCTCAACTCCCACTTTGAAGCCAACTCATGAGGGCATGCTTGTTCCCTTAGCATTCATCTTCATCATGGGCAACCTTTCAAATCATCACGCCCTTTGGTTGTCGTAAAATAGGAGGCAGAAAAAATTCATTCAACAAGAAAGATGCTCAACTTGTCACAACTTAAAAGCCATGGTCTAATGTCTCTGGTGAGAATATAGTTAGAGCCCTTTCCCACCGAGCTAGAAACCTTACCTTCATGCTCCATAAACCATTCATTTTCTTGTAAAAGGTACTTTCTTTTAAAGATGAACGATGTGCTCATATTTATAGCTTCAAACTCTAGTGCTAAAAGATCTCGTGATGAATACTCCGTCTTTTTATTAGGCCATTGCCCATGGTGATGTCTCAGCACTCTCATATAATATGCTACCTACACCATCATACTTTGAAAACAATGTGTCATTAGCTACTAAAAAACTTATAGAAATCAACCTTGATACCATTACTGATATGCACCCAACCTTCCTTTGAACTAGCCTCCAAGACATTGAATGATGCCATCTCATCAACTTGTCATATTTTTATAAGGATTGTTCTGCCTGGTCTTGTGAGGAGATGTTAGGGCTCCCACTAGAGATAGTTCAACACATACTTATAATTAAGTCTGGTGACCAACTGATTAAGCATGTCAAAAAAGTTTAGTCCTGCTGATTAATTCCTTATATAGAGATTAACATGTTTAAAGAAGAAAAGTTTATTCGAGAAGTACAATGCCCAGAATGGCAGGCTAATATTCTGACAGAAAGAAAGAAGAATGGCCAGCTTTATGTCTGTGTGGACTTTTGAGACCTTAACAGGGCATGCCTAAAAGATGCATATCCCTTCCCTCTTCCAGATTTACTTCTTGATAATGTGGTTGGATATTAAATATTTTCTTTTATAGATGGTTTCAATGGATACAGCCAAATCCACATGACAGTAGAAGATGAAGAGAAGACGACATTCTACACCCCAATTGGTGTTTATTGCTATAGTGTAATGTACTTCTAAAGAATGTTGGAGCGACATTTCAACGGGCCATGCAATACATCTTTATAGACATTATCCATGTGTAGCTTGAACATTATGAAGATGACATAATCATGTAGTCCAAAACTCGCCAAAATCATCTTTGCGCCCTACAATGAGTTCTCCAACATTGTAGAGAGAATGACTTGAAACTCAATCCTCACAAGTGTGCATTCAGTGCTTCATGTGGTTAATTTTTTTGCTTCCTTGTCCATGAGCGAGGAATCCACATTGAACATGCTAAAATATAGGCCATCAATGACATGGCACCCCCGTCCTCTCTCCGCCAACTTCAAAACTTCTTGGGTAAAATCAGTTATATTCTGTGCTTCATCCCAAATCTTTTTGCAAAGATATTGCCCCTAACACCAATGCTTAAAAAAAAGGAGCATTTTGTTTGGGTTGATGAGTGCCAAGAGTCCTTCATCCCCAGTTCCTAATGTGTCACTCATCTCATATATTTCTCATACTGAATTTGCAGTAGCTACTGTTCTAGCACAAGTTGATGAACATGGATGAGAAAAACCAATAAACTACCTGAATTGCATGATAAAAGGAGTGGAGAAAAATTACTTGAAAGTTGAGAAAGCTTGTTTGGCACTAGCGTTTGCTACCCAAAAGCTATGTCATTATTTTCTCACACACAAAGTCTAATTGGTAATTCATGATAATCTAGTGAGATATTTGTTGTAACAACTTGCTCTCTTTGGACGTGTTGCACAATGGCTTTTAAAGTTAATTAACTTCGATATAAAATGTGTCACCAAGAAGTCTATCAAAGGACAAACTCTCTCAAATTTTTTATCCAATCATTCACCTTACCTAAAGAGAGGGGTTTTGATACTTCTATCTTACTTGCCACCAAATATTCTCCACACTACACTCTACTTTGACAACCCTAACGTTGGACTCAGTGGAGTTGTTGGTGTTGGATTAATGGAACCAGATGGACGACTACACCTCCATGCTTATAGTTTGACTTTCTGTTGTACCAATAATTTTGCTGAAAATAAAGTCTTGCTACATGGTCTCACTTTAGCAATCGAACTCAAGATAAAATATCTCCTTGTTCGTGGTGATTCTCTATTAGTCATTCAACATATTAGAATAAAATTTGATGTCAAAGAAAACCACTTGGTACTTTGTAAGGCCGGCATCAGTATTTTGTTGAAGAACTTCGAGGATATACAGTTCAAGCATGTCCCTTGATCGACCAACAGCATGGCCAATGCCTTTGCGGTTCTAGACTCAAAACTTCTAGAGTGTGGTGAGCCTAACAAGCCAATTATATGGTTTTCTCGTCAAGATGCACCAGTAGGATCAATACTTCATTTGTGTGCTCCAGAGCCTATCTTTGCCTGAGGCATCGAGTACTTTCTTTCCTATGGGCATTTACCAGGTAACCGCCAAAGGCAAAAGATATCTGCCGCAAAGCCACTCGACGTGAGCTAAATGATGGCATACTATTATTTCATCGTGGGCTTGAGTGTGTCCTCCTTCAATATTTAACTCAAGCATAAAGTTTGAAAGTTATGAAGAAGGTACATGAAGGATCTTGTGGGAGCATCAAGGTGGTTGTTGTCTCCACCAACTTCTCCTAGGAACCGGCTATTATTGGCCATGAATGGTGAAAGACTGCATCATATTTACTAAATCATGCAAAACCTATCAGCTTCATGCATTTATAAAACACTTGCCACGATAACCACTTCACCTTGTCGCTACATACTAGCTGTTTCAAGCATGGGAGCTTGATTTTATTGGTATGACCAAGGCGACCTCATCCCAAGACTACAAGTTCATCCTCACTGATATTTCTGTACTTCACTAAATGTGTAGAAACTATCCTTGGACAATGCCAAATAGGGGATTGTATAGCACAATTTATTAGAGAGCATATTGTTTGCAGGTTTGGCAATCCTCAAAAATCATCAATGACAATAACACTCTATTCTTGGAGTGGCCAACATCAGAATTGATGGAAAAATACAAAATTCAAAAAACAAACTCCTCTCCCTTCAATCCTCAAAGAAAAGGTTAGGTCGAATGTTTCAACAAAATTTGAAAACAAGTATTGAGAAAGACAGATGCAGATAATCAAAAGGATTAGCATGATCAAGTCCCTGAAGCTCTTTTGTTCTTATCAAGCATCTATCCGATTGAGTAATGGTGTCACACCTTTCATGCTGGTGTATGGGTCTAAGACTGTCTTACCAATTGAAATTGAGTTTCTTGCCATGCGTCTTGTAGTTGTTGCCCGACTCCTTCCGGTTCACGAAGATTTTGCAATCTAGCACATAACAGCATTAGAGCACTTGGACGAATATCATAATGATGCAAACACATGCCTTCCGCATTATCAGGAGAAGATGATGTAGTACTAGAATAAGTGAATCTTCCTCGATCTTCACTGTGGAACTCTGTCATGTACTACAGAGGTGCGTGGATTTGTTTCAACTTTGCTCCATCCTCCCATGTCCATAAAGATGTGAAATGGACTATGACCTCACCATAGTTGAAGGTGATGATGTCTTTGAGTTAGTGTCAAGTTCCTCAAACTATGGTGTGATCCAAATAAAGGAGGCTGGAGCAACAAGTGAGAAGATTCTTTGTACATAAAAACAAAAAAGAAAAAAAAATGAAAGGAAAAGCAAAAAAGAAAAAAACAAACAAACAAAAAAATCTTCTAGCGCGTTTGTATTGCAAAGATTGTAGAAACTTCGAAGTAACTGATTACCCTTTGCATAGGGCATGTGAGAATTGGCGATGAGCTAATGATTGAACTAGATTTTTTCAAACCATATAAAGACCTAATTTTCTGTGCCAAACTCATTTTGAAGCCCGCTCCATAGCCCTTAAACCCTGATGCAAAACCCAAGCACTAGTCATGATCAAGGCCAAGCCCTTCGTGTAAATGATTGAGTTAGGTAGGCCACACATGGTTGAAAATGGGGTAAATGATTAAGTTGGTTGGAATAATAAATTAGGTGATAACTTTTTGAAAATGAAGCTTTGTGGGGCCCGCTTGGTTGAAAATTTTGGGGAAAAAATATGGATGTATAGTACCCATTATGCCCTATAAATACGACCCCCTTCCATTGCTCTCCAAACCACAACAAAAATCAAAGCCAAAAGTTCCAGCATTTGCCTCCTTCCTTCCGCTCGCCTCCCTTGCTATCTTTTCCAAATTTTCGGTGAACTTCTGGCCAACCGGAGACACCTTTGGCCAATTTGACACCACCACCATCTATCAATATGACCCCCATCACCATTTCACTCCAACTTCCTATCCTAACCTAGCCACGCCCTCGCCAGACATTCCCCTTGTTGAAAATCTGTTGGAAGAAGTTGTTTTCATAAAGCTTGGCGGACATACTCTCCACCAATTTTCTAGCCGACTGGAGCGGCCACTTAACAATCCAAAACTACGGCCACATTTCTCTTCCATCTCTCTTTTCAAGCACCATCTTACAACTTTTTGTCATATCATTCTTCTTGGGTGGTGTACAACTTTTTGTGCCCTATCTTGTGTGTAACTTGATGTATTACTAAATTTTAATATTTCAAATGCATTGAAGGAGTTAAATTTTGCATTTGAAAATAAAAGTTCTCTAGAACTCTGAACTTTAAGTTTGGAATCTGAACATCTGATTTGGGATTGGACATTGAACTATGCTTTCACTCGAGAACCCAATTATGGAAAATTTAAAGTGAATGAAAGCTCTCATATTGATAATGTAAAGAAGTAACTTTTATTTCTCCACCTATCTTCTCGTGCTTGACAAGTTAAAGAACTCGTGACACTTCAACTACAAGGGCACCTTGGTGCAACCCCCTTTCTAGCAATTGAACAAGTGCTCGATACTCTAGGAAGATCTAGAGTGATCTCGAGTGCACCACTTCCCTAGCGCTGCATGAGTCTTCTGAAGACTGTGAAGATCACAACTTGCACATGCTAAATCATGCACAAACAATCATTGTGCTCACATTTTATCTAAAGAATTTAAGGATGTGAGATCATAGGTTGGGCCAAATTTTCGTTTAATTATTTAATTAATTGAGTAAAATTGATCGAGAAGGCTTAGACCGAATAGAGTAGTTTTTAGGCAGAATTTATTTTAGATTATAAATTATTCTAAATTAGGAAATAAGACAATTATGAATGTTTAGTATTTTTTATAGAATTTATTAAAACACCCCTACTAAATAGAGACCCTAGTATAAAAACCTAAAGAGGTCGTCCCCCTCTCTAATATAGTTTCTCACGTCAACTTCTAGGGGAGGAGAAGGAGAAGGGATAGCTAGGGCTCGGTAATTCCAACGTTTTCTTCACCACTTAATTGATTTGTGTGTGACATGCATACGTAATGTTATGATTCATTCTACGTGAGCTTTTGGATGAATTGTGATTGTAAGAAATTTGTAAATTTTATGTTTTGATGATATTATGGTGTGGTTCATTTAGTAATCGGAGATTGAACTCATTGGACATGGATTTCATTGAAAAGAATGAATTATGCATTGTTGTTCAAATTAAAAATCTTGGTAATATTTATATTATTTTGTAAATTATGATAAAAAATAGATGAAATGTAGTTGTATAATGATTTAATGAAAATTGCATGTTTATAATTATATTAACATGATAGATAATTTATGTAGCAAGTTAAGAATATCTTCTAAATAAAATATGCTTTAATGGTGAAATTGAATATCATAATTAATTTCATGAAAACTTAGCATGGGTAAATGTTAAAAAGTGTAATTAACTTGTTGGAATAATTGGAATTTAATAATATGATGATTAATTAAGAAATAAATAAAAATAAAAATCATCATTTTGTTTCGTATAACATCACCGTGGCACTGTGCCTTGAGTTTGACATGTGGACAAGCCAACACCGCAACACTTAAAGACGGAAAGTTTTAGTGCCAAAGCATTGGTGTCGTATGTGAAAATGTTGTGACTAGCATCATGGCACTGGAAAACCGAGAATATCAGCGCCACAAAAATTTGGCAGTAGTGTCGAGCCAGAGTTGCAACACTAACCCAACACTTTGTATTTTTATTTTCAACATTTTTAAATGACTAATGTATGATTAAATTAAAGTAAATTAAGTATTTTGGATTATTTATTGATGTAATATGGATGTGTTTGAGTGTGAATCATCTTATACATGGGTATCATGAGGGTTATAAATATACATTTCCTAATTTATATCTTTGGGTTTGGGTAATGTTTTGCTAGCTTTAGAGTGAAGTAATGTAAGGAGGTTTTTTATTTTAGAGTGAAGTAATCTAAGGAGGCTTTTTGAATTATGTATAACTTGTATGATTAGTAAATAATATAATGTATGATTATTAATCGGTAGAAACTGGTTGTTGGCATTAGTATGTTGGAGATATGTCAAGACTTTGTTTTCTTAGCTGAAATATATGGTCTTAGGTTTCAATAACTACAAACCGACATAGTCCAATACGCAGTTGGAGACTGGACTCTAGAAGGAGATTAGGTGTATTGTCATCCCTCTAGAACAGTGACAACATTTGTGATCATAAATAAAAATTCTTTACACCAAATTAGATGGGAGTTAGGCATAGACTTTGTGGTTATTTTACTTATTCATTATTGTTATATGTACTTAGTGATTTTATCACTAATATGAAATTTTCTCCACGGGTAAGCCTTGTGGGAGATAGCAGTGGTGGATTCTAGCAAATAATTAGTATTGATTATTTAGTTGGACTTAATTGATTGCTATGGCTATATGTTTTATTAGTAATGGACTATGGTTTGTTCGTTGGGTGTTTGCTTATTTTATCTACTACTTTATTATTAGTCTATATGATAACTCTCATATATTAGTCTATATGTTCATGACATTAGACAATTATATTAGTAAAAGTAATTGACATTTATTTAGTTATTTTATTTTTGCTATATTGGCATGCCTTGTGATTTATATTTATTATTTCCTTGTTGTGTGTTGTACAATTAGATGGGTCATCACAAAGGACATTGAGAAAAAATTAGTTTTACAATAAAGGTTAAACCCTTTTTTATGGCGTTAAAAAATTTTAAAAATAATAAATATTTTTTCAAAAAAAAAAAAATGGAATGAGGGCTCCCAAGGTCTAGGCTAGCCCACCTCTTGATTGATCTAAAGTCTTGGGTGGACTCGGCTAGTTTGAAAATAGCCCACCGTGCAATGCTATCAGCTAGGGCTATTAATTGAACAAGCTAGCTCGTGAGCATTTGGCATTTGGCTCGACTCGAAACTTAACATTTAAATGCTCAAGCTCGAATTCAACTCGAACTTGAATCCAACAAGTCAAGTTTGAGCAAGGCAGTGTTCAACTCGACTCAACTCGGTTATAACTCACAATCGACTCGTAGCTTGCCTCAGACTCGACTCGAAAAAATAGTATAATAATATATATATATAATATCACTTGCCTACTCAAAATACATATAAAATCATAAATAAATGTTATTATTAACTACGTACTAAATGATGGTCAGGGTGGGGGTATTTTATTTTTATTTTTTTATTTTTTTATCAAATTTAGGTCATCCTTGTAATTGAACGATCCATATTAAAGTTTGAAAAAAAATATTATTTGACCCAACTAAGGTGGTCATATATATATATATATATATATACTAATAAATTTAATTGTAACTAGTTATATATATTTATATACAATATAATAACAAGGTAATGGGATAACCTAGATGGTAAGTCTTCAAATCCAAGACTTGGAGGGTGTGGGTTTAATCCATTTTGAGCTCAAGTCAAACATGAACACCATAAAAATGTTCGAGTCAATTTCGAGCATATCTGTTGAAAACTCATTCGATCTTTAACCGAATTCAAACGAACTTTGAACTATTTGAGTCAAGTTCAAACACAAGTTGAACTCAGCTAATTCGCTCGTTTAGCACCCCTACTATCAGCCCATGAAATTTGGGCAACTTGCCGATCAATCAACGAAATGAAGACACCATGAAAATATTCGAGTCGATTTCGAGCACATATATTGAAAACTCGTTCGATCTCGAGCCGAGTTAGAACGAACTTCGAACTATTCGAGTAGAGTTCGAATACAAGTTGAACTCAGTTCACTCGCTCGTTTAGCACCTCTACTATCAACCCATGAAATTTGGGCAACTTGCCGATCAATCGACGAAATGAAGATATGCTCCTCATTATTTGCAATCGATAAATTTTTGCTCTTGAAAATAACGACAAATAATCAAATTCTTCTTATGCTGGAAAGAAGACCTCCTCTTATGTTTCATGACAATGTTGTTTAGAATACTAATCAATGTACGGCTTGCACTAATTACAAATTAATCATTCCATCAATAGATGAATTTGTACTATTTGATTTTATGATTAATTTTTCAAGTCAAGTAATAAAAATTATTCAAATATATTATTTTTTAGTTTAGCTAAATTATAAATCACGCAATTGCTAATTTCAAAAAGAGGAAATAAATACTAATTTTACATAACTTCTATTTATATAATTGAAAAAAATAGCATAAATGATTCAAAATCGATTTCACATCGAATCTTAGTAAATACCACCCCATGTTTGAAATCATAGTTGCAAAAATTAGTCGATTTCAAATGGAATGGGCCAATTTAAATTGGATTGGAAGGATTCTGATTAAAAAAACATGTAAATTGGCCTTCAAAAAAATCGGTCCATGAATCAGTCGATTCCACCCTATTTGAGCCGATCTATAAATCACCTGATTTAAGCCGATTCTGGATGGCGGTGGGGGAGGATGGGGCTGCAAGGGTGCTGATTGGGATAGGGGGTTGGGGGGCAACGACGGTGGGGTGCAGGGCAGGGTGCGCCGGAGATGGGCGGGGCGAATTGGGCTGGGGTGGCAGCGGGGTGCGTAGGGGACTGACTGGTGAGGTTGGCAGGGAAGGGGGTGGCCAGGCGGGGCAGGACTGGTGGGCGGGGCAGAGTGGAGCAGATTGGGCGGCGCGGAGGCATGACAGTTGGAGGCGACGTCGACTAGGGTGAAGGGAATCGGGAGAAAGAAATAGTTGTGGCATTCTCGTAATTAAAAGTTGATTCAACTCTAATTCGAGTAAAAAATAATAACTAACTCTAAATAATTTTAAAAAAAATCTAAAAAATATGAAAAAAATACCATAAAATATAATACATATGGTAACATTAAAATGACATGCTCTATAACTAATAAACATACCGATTTTGACCAATTCGAAAGAACCAATTCTGTATCCGATTTTTGATGAATCGATCTGATTCAATGACTCCCTTACAATCCGATTCAACGTCCGATTCCGATATTTACACCTATGTGTCGAATCAAATCTAAGTCCAAGTTTTTAAACTATATTTTAAACCAACTTCCTTGTAAAATTGACCGAGTTCAATAATCAATTAACTAGATTATATCTCCAGGCCATATTTGTATTGACGCAAATATTACGTAGGGATGTGCTAATTATTGTGTTCTTCTTCGTCCAAGATAATAATAATGAGTTTGAAACAATGATAAGTCAGAAGCTTCTGAATTCAACTTTTTATTATCTTGACGATCATGATATTCACTAATCTTAATCGCACTAATTTTCTTTCTAGGCACTAGTCCAGATAGTGATAACATTGAAGAAATACAATGCATTCATGAGTGACGAGTCTACAATGAAATTGGAGAATCATGTTTGTACTGATTTGTACGAATTCTAACTTCCTCACGGAATTTTTATTCATATCTACAGAGTCAATGCGTGCAAGCTTATAATAAAGAAGCAAACATATACGAAAGAGACAATCTGACCATACCCCTGCATATCTAAGGAGTCAAATGGGCTGTAGCTTTGACAAAGTTAGCTGACGCTAGCTAAAATGCGTGTTGATCATTTGTGTTGAAATACACGGTTGGTCATTGTATTGTCCTCACTCGTGTCTTTTATGTCCCCTTTGCATTTTGACTACGGCTTCAAATCAGACCATTGAACAGAAGTAAAGTTGCCTTTCCACATCAACTGCGAGAAAAAGAACATAAATTTTCAATTTTAGTGACAATGCTTAGTCGAATTTCAAATGCCATAATTGGTCACTAAGCATCAATATTTTTGATTTCTTGCAGTACCCTTAAAGATGGACATTTTTGTGGTTACGTGGGAGCATGTAGTACACACAGAGATACTGTTATACACGTAAACGTGGAATTTTTTTATGATCAACTAAGGTAAGGTCGAAAAAAATAGAAAAAAGTTAGCTGGGAAATTGTAAAGCCTTCAAACTCTCGGAAGGTTTATATATTGTTGGTTTCAAGCTTGGACAAAGGAAAATTGGTGCCGAGAAGGACATCTAAGCATCAAACACCCTTATAGTTTGCAATCACATGGATCCTACGTCACGTCGATATTATCCCCGACATAAATAGGATATATGAGAATATAAATAAATAATTGTGTAGTTATGAACAAAATTTATATCTAATACCTAACTATTACAGGGGAAGGATTTTTTTTCGGATTTACTCAGAAGGGGTATTCTTCTCTCCTTGCTTCTAAGCTAACGTAACCATTTGGAAAATGTTACTCTTATGAGATATGTTTCCTTCGGATGCAATCATCTAGAAAATATATTCATACGAGATGTGTCTAATTACTTTGGATGCAACTCTTTGAAAAAACATACTCCGTTTAAATGTGTCTTTTTTAAAATGATATCTTCTTTAAAATAGTACTCTTACGAAAATATAATTTTTCATAACTACTTTGTGATTCTACACAAAAAAAAATTGTCTTATTATTATTCTTTTAATTTATTTTAAAATTCAATAATCATCCATTAAAATATATTTTATAATGAATGTGATTGCAGTTTTCGTTTTCTTTTATCTCTATTAATAATTATGCCTTGTGCTGTTGCGCCGGTATCTTTGCGAGTTTAGAGTAATGTAGGACTCGATGCCTAAAATCCTTAAATATAAATGTAGAAAAAATAATTAGGATATATATATATATATATATCAACAGTAAGAGTAATTATGCATTACTCTTTATTTGAGAAAGATAATATAGTAATTTCATTTCTCTATAGATAGATTAGGTGGAACACCACCCCTTCTTCCCCACATACACACCCACGCCCTAAAACACACACAAGTGACAGCCTTACCATTGTCGTCCATTTATATAATTTGAGCCTTTTTTCAAAAAAAAAAAAAAAGTTGAACCAGTTTTTATTTGGCATTTAACTAATATACCTCTTTTTATTTTTGCATGTCAAAGTTTTCCCTCACACACACATAAATATGACTAAAAAAAATTAGTTTTATACCGCATGTAGTAAAAATAATTAATTAAAATAATTAATTAAAATTATTAATTTTATTATTAAAAATATCATTAGCCCCCTCTGAAGAGAGATGCGAAACCAACCGGGCAAGCCCGGGGGACTATTCTGCCGTCCTTGGATTGATAATTTAAGTTGTCGCTACTTAAAGCTGCAACAGTACGTAGTTTAGATAGGGCAAGCCCCAGTTTTTGTATTTGATCAAATCAATGTATCACATGACAACATCTGATGTCGCAAATTTGGGAACCACAGAAAATAAGGAATCTATATAAACAAGAAAAAAGCATGGTGGGGGCACGTCGCACGAAGAAGGGAAACAACCAAAATGATTCTCATGAGGTAGCTGTCTTCTTTATTTGATTGGATCATGACAAGGATTTTGAGTAAAGCGAAAGAGGAATCAACCATCAAAAGTACCATTTCATAACCTTCATTTTT